>CAUYLG010064384.1:0-45086 GCA_963573385.1 Cacajao melanocephalus | reverse complement strand
ATTAACAAGGATATCCAGGACTTGAACTCAGACCTGGAACAAGTAAACTTAACAAATATTTACAGAACTCTCCACCCCAAATCCACAAAACATACATTTTTCTCAGTATCACATTACACCTATTTTAAAGTGACCACATAAATGGAAGTAAATCACTCTTCAGCAATTGCATAGCATTTCACAGCTTTAAATAAAATATTGGTTGGCTGCTTGTTTGTTATTTTCATCCTTTATTCCTTCCTGTCTCCATTGTTAAGCACAATTATTGGCATAAAAGAGGTTTTTAATACCCATTTTTAGACTACATTCTAGCCTGGGCAATAGAACAAGAATTCCGTTCTCTCTCCCTCTTTCTCTTCTTTCTTTCTCTCTTTCATTCTTTTTTTTTCTTTCTTTCACTCTCACTTTCTTTCCTCTCTTTTTCTTTCTTTCAAAAATTAAAAAAAAAAATCTGAGTTTTCTTGTAACTTTTTGGCATTTTCTGCAGCATCGTCACACAGATTTCTCTAGTTTGTTGCTTCCTTATGAAATTAGTGTTCAGTTACTTGCATTCTCATTAAGATTTGGGTAGACCTTCCTATAAATACTTGTGAATTTGTATTGAGCCTTCTCTTTGTGTCTTTTTACTTTTATTTCCCTTTTTATTACACCCTGTCCTTCACTTCTGTTTTATATATATTCCATGTGTTTGAAAATGGTCTTTGTTCAGTAAATAATATTTGAATATTATGATATGTCAGGCATTGTGCTAGAGATTACAGGCATACAGTGATGGGTTTTAAAGAGTCCTTCCTCTCTGAGAAGACAGACATAAAATAAGTGGCTGTAAATGAGATGATGTTATGCAAACACAAAAACAAGGCAAAAATCTTGTTTCTCTGCTTCCTTATCTGATAAGAGGAACGTAAATAACCCTATTACTCACTAAAAAAGAAAAACTGGAAGAATTTCAAGTATTTAGTTTCTTATTAAATTCAGATGGGACGATAAACCTCTAAGTTGAACTTTTCCTTATCCTTAATGAGTTGTATGCATTAATAACTCTTAGCATGATTCTGGCTTAATTTCTTTTGAAGACTTTTTAAGACAATTATTGTTTATATTGAATATAACATTAGGAGGGTGCCAATGCCAGATGTAAAATCTGTTGGCATCTAAGATTCGTGTGTTTTTTTTAACTATCAAATCTGAAATAAAAATTCCTCTAGATTTCTTAGTCTTTCTAGGTAAAGTGACACAAATTTTTGGATAAAGGTTGAGACTGCCTGGTGCCCTTTCTTCCTACACCATGATGCCTACCTCATAGTCTTTCTGCCATATGCACATTGGACGTTTTAAGGCTTTATCTTGTTTGACATTGTGAATCTTTTGTATTTTCTGCCTGAGAGAAAAAAATTTTTCCATTTGCTTCAGTGATGCCATACTCTTCAGGTTTCTCCTCCAATTCTTTGGACATTCTTTCACAATCTCTGTTTTATTCCTCAAATGTTGGTATTCTTTATGGTCCTATTGGAGCCCTCCTTCAGAATCTACACAGGATTTCTTAGCAGTCTCAACCCACCCTCATAACTTAGTTGCTATAGGTATGCTGATAATTTTTAAAATACATTGAAGTATAGTTGACATACAGTAAACTGCATTTTTTTTGCAGTGTACAATTCAAGAAGTTTTGGCACATGAAACCACCACAGTCAAAGTATTGAATGAACAATTTATCACCCCCAAAAGTTTACCTGCTTTCCTTTGTAATCCTTTCCCCAGCCCAAGGCCACTGCTTTCTGTCACAATAGAGTATATTGCATTTTCCAGAATTTTATATAAATGGAAGCATGCATTATGGACTCTTTTTTCCCTAAAATCTGGCTTCATTGAGCACACTTATTTTGAGATCCATTCATGTTGCCTCTATTGGCTTTGTTTAGGTTTATTCCCTCTAAACCTTTCAGATTTTCCTCATGTGCATAATATGCTGTTCAATACTTAGATTAGAGAGAGATTTCTGCTGTTTTTCCTCTTCAGAATTCTGACCTGCAAACTAGCTACCTTGGCATTCCTGGACTCTCATTTCCATCTTTTCAAGTCAGCCAGAGTGCTGGTCTCTGCCAAGGCTCTCCCTCACTAACCTGCAGTAATTGTAGAGCTCACCTGGTTTGTTTTCTGTCTCTCAGGGTCATTGTTGTGTGTTGTGGTATGTTCAGTCTCTGAAAACTATTATTTTGTATATTTGATCTATTTTTTTGTTGTTGTTATTTCAGGGAGTGTGGTAAATCTCGTCCCAATTATTCCAACTTGGCGAAAACTGGATGTCATTCTTGAATTTACTAATCTGTATTTCCAGTCCATATTTTCCTCTTGAGCTTGAGACCTGTGTGCTAGTTTGCATATTGGACGTTTTCTGCTTTTTTTCTAAAATGTTATGATTTTCTCCTGCTAAACCTTCTTATATTCCCCGATTTGTGAATAGTAGCACCATCTACCTAGTTTTTCCAAGTCATCGCTGTGAATGTTCTGAATTTTCCCTGCCTCACCCCCATGTTACACATTCATTCACCATATGTTATCAATTTTAGTTCTAGATATTGCTCAGATTCATCTACTTCTCTCCCATTCTCATTTCTACCACACCAGTTCAGGCTACCAGTGTCAACCAGCTGAATCACTGTAGTAGATCATAATTAATTTATCTGCCTCTAGTCTGTTCTTTATCCTGCAGTTAGAGCTAGCTTTCAAAACACAAATCTATCCATATAATTTTCTGTTTTCTTTAGAAAAAGTTCAAAATATAGTTAAGGTGGTTTACAGCATTCTTTATGTTTTGGCCTTTGCTCTCTCTGCCCATTCAGTCTCACCTCTCAAATATTCTATCCTTCATATTCTTGACTTTTGGAAATACTGGATACCTCAGATGTGATACTCTCTTCTTCATCTTCAGATCTTGAGATGTACTACACTTTGACTGAAGGAATTCCATCCCACATTTGCTTTTCTCTATTAGATAATAGCTCCAGAAATCTTTCTTGATCCCGGATCTGGGTTAGATACCTTCTATCAGCACTCTATTTTAATTGCTTATTTGTCTCTTTTACGTATTTTACGCTATATACTCCACAAGGGTAGGAATTTGTGTCATATTAATTTTTGTATTGGCTTAGTCTAAAACATTTTAGGACACATATGTTAATGTTCTGAATTGGAGGCTGTAATCATACTTGACTATAGAGACCCATGACCTGAGGGCAAAAGGTTGAAGTCTTTTTGACAACCTGTTTCTAAGTTTATGGAACACAAGGACAGAGGCTGAGCTGCTCCTTTTCAGAATGTTGTTAGAAATGCAGTATCTGAGGCCTCAATACAGACTTACTGAATCTGCATTTTAACAGATCCACAGGTCATGCAGGAGTGTTCTAAAGGTTAAGAAGCCGTGCTCTGAGTTTATTGGTTATGCTTTTTAGCTACATGTTAAAATTACCTGGGGAACTGATGCCCAGTATTTAATCATTTGGTGTAGGTCCTTGGCACTGATATTTTGGTAAAGCTAGTGCCCAGGGAATTCTAAGGAGAGCTAGGAATAGGAACCTTTGTTTTAATTTTAAGTCCTCTCACTTTTTAGTCTGGAATTTGAGAAACTGTCAGTTTATATTTAGATTTTGAGGTGCTTTCACACATTCATTGTAAAGCCTAAATGTTTGGAGATTGGGGGCCTGGAGCTAACTGGGGCTGTCAGGTTGGCAGCTATGACCACTATAGGGCAAGTATGCCTCTGACTTTAATGTGCATACGAATCACCTGAGGCTCTTGTTAAAATGCAGATTTTGTTTAAAGGGACTAGGTTTGTTTAAAGACCTGACATTACATTCTTAAGAAGCCTCCAGGCAATGTGTTAGAAAACTAATACAGATGCTACACTTACACCAAAAAAAAAAAAAAAAAAAAAAAAGGTATTCCTTTTGAGTACCGCAGCAGTACCTGGCACCTTAGCAAGCTGAAAGAATTCCTTGTTACTGAACAAAATAAAGAATAAAGGGCATATAACTGCTGGCAGTCCCCAGTATCCAAGTGGTAACTGTCTCTCCCATGGGGTGGTGACATGGTTTGGCTCTGTGTCTCCACCCAAATCTCATTTCAAATTTTAATTCCCATTTATAGAGGGAGGGAAGTGATTGGATTATGGGGGCAGTTTCCCCCATGTTGTTCTCATGATAGTGAATTTTCACAAGATCCGGTGGTTTTATAAATGGTAGTTTTTCCTATGCACTCATACTCTTCTTCTGCCGGCTTTGAAGAAAGTGCCTGCTTCACCTTCCACCATAGTTGTTAGTTTCCTGAGGCCTTTTCAGGCATGTGGAACTGTGAGTCAATTAAACCTCTTATTTATGATTACTCAGTTATTATAAACTGGACAGTTCTTTGTAGCAGTGTGAAAATGGACTAATAGAGGTGGAAAAGCTCTACCAGAACTAGGCTTTATGAACAGCTTCCCATGCTAAGAAGGGAAGCCAGCTCTTCCAGAGCTTTGGTGGGTTGATTGCTTTTGGACAGGGTACAAAAAAAGCTGTCTTTTGAACCAGTGTCTTAGAAATGATGCAAGCTTTGTATTTATATGGAAGCACATCCCTCCGCCTTTTAAAATTTATTGATCACATGTACTGCCTTATTATTACTATTTTTAGTCACTATAACCATTAGCTTGACAGGTCCATGTCTGCCCTACCCCCACACTTTGATAGTGCTTTGAATAGCATTTGTACTAAAAATAAATTTTAAATACAGTCATTTAAAATTTAATCATTTGATGTAACCAAACATAAAGCTAATTGAATGGTGGGTGCCGATGTGGGTAAAATTCCATCCATATTTGAATCACTGTTGTTGTGCCATTAGAGTACTATTTACCTGAGTCATAGAACTGAAATATTCTTCTGGTATTTTCACAAAAATCTTTTGGTTTTTCCCTGTCTCTTTAGGATCATCACTTCAATTTTGTTAATCTTTTTATCTTGCTCTCTCAAGTTTACAGCAGCTGTTTTAACATATTTCATGACTTTAAATTGATCTGACAATTCAGCTATTATAGGAAGATTTTATGTCATTCAGATAGAGTAGTACCCCCAGTTGGGGTTGATTTTTTTCTGTGATTTACCTCAATACAAATAATGATAGTATAAATCAGTTTGAGTTCTTAGGCCTCAACTAAAAGTTGCAGAATTAAATGAATTCCTGTTGTCTACAGTTAAAATAGTTTGTCTAATATTTTTTAAAAGAAGAATTTGATTTTTGAAATACAAATAAAGTGAGGAGGCAGATTCTTAAAAAATAAGCACTGTAAACATTCAAATGAAAAATATTTAAGAAAATTGAAATTACAACAATTAAATGTATCCTGCTTTTTAGTAGAAAGCTCCTATTTTTAAGAAGTAGATCCGGTAAGAGTTTTAAAATGAGTTGAAACAGAATTTCTTGGGCTGGGTATGGTGGATCACCTGAGGTCAGGAGTTCGAGACCAGCCTGGCCAACATGGTGAAACCCCATCTCTACTAAAAATACAAAAATTAGGTGGGTGTGGTGACAGGCATCTGTAAGTTCAGCTACTCGGGAGGCTGAGGCAGGAGAATTGCTTGAACCTGGAAGATGGAGGTTGCAATGAGCTAAGATTGAGCCATTGCACTCCAGCCTGGGTGACAGCAGCGAGAATCCGTCTCAAAAATGAGTAAACAACTAAAAAAGAAATAGGATTTCTTACAGTTGGAATATTTAATTTAGGTTTTTTTTTTCCCTGAAAGTAGAAATGTGATTTCAGATACTTTGTTGCTATAGACAGATAAAGCTATAACAATAAATATGTAGGAAACTATAGTTTTAATTGAATTTAAGTCCTATATTATTTTGTTACTTTACTGGTGATGGAGAACATAAATGTGAACTCATGATACAACATTTTAAATTCAGAAAAGAACTCTTTGTCAAATCCTAAATCCAATTCTTAGCTTATAAGCCAGGTTTCAGTCCCTCACAAATTAATTTAAATCCTCCCAGGAATGCACAGTGTCCCTGCCAAAGGTTTTCACATGGTGATTGATGAAAAGATTTGCTGAAGAATATGCATTCTTTTAAAATACATTTTAGGAGCAGGTTAATATAGAGGTTGGAAAGTGGAGTACATGATGCTCTGTATTTTTTTGTCTTGTTTTGTGATTGAACTTTTTCCAAAGAGCTTTTGAAAAGGCACATTCCTTTCAGAATTACAAATCTGAAGCTTCTTCACATAAAAGCTTTAAAGTGACTTGTATTGAAAGCCCGTCTTTAATCTGGTCACATCTATCAAGTTGTGGTCTGCGTTGCAGGGTATATTTAGCCAGTGAATATCTTTGTATTACTTAGTAAATTAAAGATTTAAATTCCACTAATGCTGTTGAAAGGTTTTTAGGGTCATTGCAGTTGTAAACTTAATTGCTTACATCTTTTCTTTGTTATTAATGTGGTAACAGATATATAATATAAAACTTAACCATTTAACCATTTTAAGTGTAGAGTTCAGTGGCATTAAGTGTATTTACATTGTTTTGTAACCATCACCATTATCCATCTCCAGAACTTTTTCATCTTTCCAAACTGAAACTACATATCTATTAAATAATAACTCTTAATTTCCCACCCCCCTCTGGCAACCAGCATTCTACTTTGTCTATAGTAATTTGACTACACTAGGTACTTCATAGAAGGGAGATCATACATATTTGTCCTCTTGTGACTGGCTTATTTCCTCTGGCATAATGTCTTCAAAGGTGCATCCATGTTACAGCATGTGTCAGAATTTCCTTTTTAAGGCTGAATAATATTGCATTATATGTATCTAACACTTCATCCATTCATTGGTAGGTTGGTGGATATTGGCTTGCTTTTTCTTTCATGGCACAGATTTAAAATACTGATTGTGCCATTGCCTTTTATTGCCTTAGAAATAGTTTAGAAATCCACTACAGAAGGGACCGAGGAATTTAAGCATTGAAATTACCACCCCCTCCACCATTTTTTTGTGAGATGAGGTCTTGCTGTGATGTCCAGGCTGGCTTTGAACTCCCAGGCTTGAGCAATCCTCCCCACTCAGTGTCCAGATAATTAGAGGCATGAGCTACCGTGGCTGGCTCATCATCTTTCATTTTTTTGAATGTCACTTGAGTCTTTTGTAGCCCAGACTAGATATGGGAGTAGCTTGATGATCTGGCCAGATCTAAACTGAAATACCTAATGAGCAGCTGTATTTGGAGAGGCTAAGCTGAGATATGGAAGATGAAGATCTGGGATTGAGAATTCAGTCTTGTAAGGGAAAGCTTCAAATGCAAATTATGCACCCTAATTTTTAAATCGATTATTTCTTCTGGTTATAATTTACTTTTTTGGGGCGATTGCATGTATTTATACTTATTTACTAGGTGTTTGTATTTCTTTTCTGAATTGCCTGATCATCTTTATGGTATATTTTCTGTTCAGTCACTTAGAATAAAAATTTAAGTGTGAAGAAAGAAAAATACTTTAAATTTTAGAAATGTAACCTTTTGCTTTTTTAAAGAAATATTTATTAATGTGATTATGCATTTTCTAGATACTAGTCCTATTCAAGGCCATTTACTCCAGCACCCAAGTGGATTTCTTGATTGCAAATTTATTACTATAGGATGTATTTGTGTAGAATTATTTATTCCATTATACTGGCCTTATTCACACTACTGCGCTTTAATACGAAGAATTGCTTTGACATTGAAGTTCTGTATTGAGATCCACAAGATATTATTCCCTTAAAGCACTTGTATTGTAACTTGCAAATTGAACGTTTGAAAAATGAAAATGAAAGCATGCATTATAAAGGTCTGCCTTTGAAGGATAACAGCATGCATGTAGGGTACTGTTAAAGAAGATTGACTGCATTCGCAGCACCTTGATTTTAGCACAGGAGTCAGCAAATTAGTGGTTGTGGGCCAAGTCCAGCCCACTGCCTGTCTTTTGTTGTTGTTGTTGTTGTTTGTTTTTTGTTTTTTTAACCTTTAAGTTCTGCTGGGGTTGAGTAAGTAAAGTTTTACTGGAACACAGCCCCACGTGTTCATATATTGTCTGTGATTTCAACAACAGAGACCTTATGGTCCACAAAGCCTAGAATATTTACTACCTGTTCTTTACAGAGAAAAAGTTTGCCAACTCCTGGTTTAGTAGATCAAAGATTCTTTGATGTGTTTTAGTAAGTTTTACTGAATATACTGAGATGTTTATATGGAATATGAATCCTCACGTGCAGTCCTTTGGCAATATACAGATGAGTCTGAAGATTTAGTATTTGAGCATGTATCCATTGAGAACAAAAACAAAAAATTTAATAACTAGCAATTTTGTTGGTAAAAAGTACAGTGCCAATGTAGCATGTAGCCTTCCTTTGCAACTCAGCAGATACTACAAGAATTCTTAAAAAATTTGCTTAAGATGTGTCATAAAATGAAATGCTTTAAATATACTTTGTGAAATAACCAGTACATTATAGATCTAACCTCATTGTTTTAAGTGGTTATACATTGTGTTATTTTATGGGTATGCAAATTTGACTCAGGGGTTCCTAAACCCCAGGCTGCAGACCAGTACCAGGCTGCACAGCAGGAGGTGAGTGGCTGGTGAGCTTTACCGCCTGAGCTCCGCCTCCTGTCAGATCAGCGGCGGCATTAGATTCTTATAGGAACACAAGCCCTATTGTGAACTATGCATGCGAGAGATCTAAGTTGCATGCTCCTTATGAGAATCTAACTAATGACTGATGATCTGAGGTGGAATGGTTTCATCCCAAAACCATCCCCTCACCACAGCCCAGTCTGTGGAAAAATTGTCTTCCATGAAACTGGTCCCCATTGTCAAAAAGGTTGAGGACTGCTGATTTAACTATTTTCTTACTTATTTATTTTTTTGATGCTAGGTCTCTGTTACCAGGCTGGAGTCACTGCAGCCTCAAACTCCTGTGCTCAAAGGATCCTCCCACCTCAGCCTCCCAAGTAGCTGGGACTACAAGTGCACACCAGTGTGCTCAGCTATATTTTTTTAAAAAATTTTGTAGAGACAGTATTTTGCTGTGTTGCCCGGGCTGCTCTCATACTCCTGGCTTCAAGCAGTCCTTCTGTGTTGGCCTTTCAAGGTGCTGGGATTGTAAGCATGAGCCACTGAGACTAGCTCTGTTTCCTTACTCATGGGTATTTAGACTGTCTCCAACTTTTTAATATGGCAGTGCTATAATAAATATCCTAACATACATGTATTAGATGTTAGATATATTCTTGACATACGTTACCTGTGTTTTTGTATATATTGGTCTATTGTCTATTATATAGAATATCAATACCCTTAACATAAAGAAAAAGCTACCTTTTTTAGTACCCAAACTAGACTAACATCTGAGCCTGTTGACTAGTTCAGTTAAATCTGACCTCTTCGTATGGACTCAGTTAGAAATACAGTAAAAAGCAACAGATGTTTATGATGCTTTAAAGTTCAACCCTTGGGTTTTACATGAAGGAGTAATTGAGATAATATGGCTGCCCATTGCCCTATGTAACAAGGAGACTTTTAAAATTAAGATCGTGATTGGTTTCCAGTTAAGGAATCACAGTGTTCAGCTAGAGCTAGTGGTATTTACCAAGTGAGTCTGTGAAAACATTCTTTTTTACCCTCAGATGCTCACTCAGCCTTCTGTTTTCCAAGTGACATTATTATAGCCTTTAGTAGTCAGAGAAATTAAAAGCACATTTTAAAAGCATGAATAGTAGTCTCCCTACAGTTTAATAAAATTACTACTTTTTACGATATTCCAAGTGTGGTAGGATTTCTAAAAACTTAGAGGATTTTAGTTTAATTGCTAAATGACCTTTTACCTTTTTTTTTTTTTTTTTGAGACACAGTCTATCTAGCTCCTGTTAGAGCCATCCTGTTGCCCAGGATGGAGTGCAATGGCATAGTCACGGCTCATTGCAGCCTCAAGTTCCTGGGTTCAAGTGACCCCTCCCACCTCAGCCTCCCTAGTAGCTGGGACTACAAATGTGTGCCACCATGCCCAACTAATTTTTTCTTTTTGTAGTGACAGGGTCTTATTATGTTGCTCAGACTGGTTTTGAACTCTTTTGCTCAGGTGATCCTCCCGCCTTGGCCTCCCAGAGTGTTCGGATTACCGGTGTATGCTACTGCACACAGCCCATTTTATACAAATTATACAGATTATAGAAGTTTAAAGCATGTATCCAGATGTGTTTGTGGTGTTGTTACTGTTTTGGGTTGCTCAATAACTTCTGACTTTGTTTAATTGAAAAGTGGAAATGCAGCTATTTAAGAAGTTTTGGGTATGACTCCATTTACTGAAGAAGCAATGTAATTAAGTCTTCAGGTAGGATAAGAGGAACATTATGAATCTGTCTTATCAAATTCAAGGTTTTTTTCTGGGCACAGTACCTTCTTGGAAAGCTAAATGCACCAAATCTGATTTATTGACCATCTCTTAACCTACCAGTTTGCAGTGATCTTTAGTCATTTTATTTACTTTATGGATTTTATAAGGATTTCGAGGTTAGGAATGTTAGAACATTCCCTGATCCTTGGTCTGTCACGGACCAGGCTGCACAGCAGAAGGTGAGCTGCTGGCAAGCAAGTGAATATTACTGCCTGAGCTCTGCCTTCTGTCAGATCAGCAGGGGCATTAGATTCTCAAAGGAGTGTGAACCCTATTGTGAACTGTGCATGTCAGAGATGTAGGTTGAATGCTGTTTTATGAGAATGTGATGGCTGTTGATTTGAGGTGGAACAGTTTCATCCTGAAACCATCCCCCTGCCCGTCTTGTCTTCCACAATACCAGTGCCTGGTACCAAAAATATTGGGGACTGCTGTGTTAGAAAACTACATTGGGAATTTAATTGTGATACTTAGTTGGTTATCAAAGAGTTTTTTGCCTTTATGTTACACTTGTTTCATCTTCAACTTTCCCTTCCCCAGAACTGTTGCTACAAGTCAGTTATTTAACTGGAGTCTTAAATTTTTAATCTGTAAAAGGCAGATATGCATAAAGACTACCTATTTTGATTACCTAACTGTGCCTAGCATGTAGTAGAAGCTCAAACAAAATGGTAGTTCTGTCAGTATAACTGCTAGTTATCCTCCTTTCTGTCTTATCTAATTGCTTTCTTATTTCTTCATCTTGTCTATTAACTGCTTTTAGAATTTTAAACTCTCAATAACTTCAGTAATTAATTTTACTTGATGTTAACTCCTATTTTGGGAAAATTTTCCTGACAAAGCATATCTGTGGTCAACCTATCTTATGTCAGTGTAAATCCCAATAAAACTTGCTTTCTAATTTCAAAAAGTTAAACTTTGTATTACATTTGTATCAATTTTTAAAAGTTTCTAGAATCACATTTGAAGGAATTTTAGTTTATCTGGCCTTAACTTCACCACCCAATTTAGTAATTGTCTCTGCAGTAGTGTGCCTGAAAGACATACTACTGCCATTTCTACAAAATGCCTATGTTAATATTTACTTGATAGTTTAAAAACTTTGCCTTGCTTAAGCAATAATATCTGTGAAATTACAGGTTCTATATACTAGCTATATGTTTTTTCTAATGTGTATTAAAGTAACGACATAACCACTTTGTGTACTACCTAATTGTATTGAATTATCTATTTACTATTTCAAGCATCTCCTAAAGATTACTTAAACCTCTGAATATAATTCTCTTTCTCCTTTTTTCTCTTTCTGTATAAAACTTGACCTCAGTATATCTTTTTCTTTGATGGTGAGATACGGGTTTTTGGTGGACAGGAACCATTATAGATTTGTTGTATACAGTAAATCTGATAAATATGAACATATGGGAATATTACAGTTTTTTCATTTTAATATTTGGAGATGCATGTTGGGGAAGGGGACTGGAAATCCCAGTATTTTATATGTAGACTTTCACTCCTTATTTCTCAAATGGTTTGCTCCCTACCTCTACTTGACTATTATTAATGTCTCCAAGTCAGACATGTCTTTAGTTCAATATCTACAGAGACTAAACCATCTCCATGGGGATAGGATAGTTACCTGACTGAGGTGGTATATGGGGCAGGAGTGTCCTTACTACTACTGCTAACTACTACTACCTTTTCTTAATCAACTGATTTATGATTCTCTAACCTCCTGCAGACTTTCATTTCTTCAGCTTTTGCCCATCCCTTCCCCTTGCCTTTGCTTTTGCCCATCCCTTCCCCTTGCTTTTAGGAGCTTCTGGTACTTCTAGTTCCTAAGCCGTTTCCTCAGCTTTTGATGTAATTCCCCCACTGCTGCCATTTTTGGTTAGCATTTAGATTTCAGTGGTCTGAAATTTCTGCTCTGCTCAATCACACCAATTGTCTATTTGCTTTTTATAGTCCAAAATTTAGCTGTCTTTTTTCATTCTGTTACATGTAGACTTTTTGTTTTTATGTGCTAATATATTTTTAAAATTACTTGTCATTTTAGTGGAAGAGAACTAAGATTAACTATATTTTCCCCATTAGAATCTTTTTTTCTTTTTCTGAGACAGAGTCTCACTCTTGCCCAGGCTGGAGTGCAGTGGCATGATCTCTACTCACTGCAGCCTCCACCTCCTGGGTTCAAGTAACTCTTCTGCCTCAGCCTCCGAAGTAGCTGGGGCTACAGGCGTGCGGCACTATGCCCAGCTAATTTGTATATTTTGCTAATTTTTGTAATTTTAGTAGAGATGGGGTTTCACCATTAGCAAGGCTGGTCATGAACTCCTGACCTCGTGATCCACTCGCCTCGGCCTTCCAAAGTGCTGGGATTACAGGCATGAGCCACCGCACCCAGCTCCCATTAGAATCTTAAATTCCATGAAAAGGGAGTATTTCTGTGTACTACTCTATCCTCATTGGTGATAATAGTTTTTGTGTATAAATATTTGAATGATGTATCCATTAGGTTGTTTGTATAACAAGTAGCATTTTATGAATTCCTTTAGTAAGCTTAATTTCATTTGGACGTTACAAAACTTATGTAGGTTGAGTATCCCTAATCCAAAAAATTGAAATCCAAAATGCTCCAAAATCCAAAACTTTTTGAGCACTTGACATGATGCTCAAAGTAGAGGCTCATTGGAGCATTTAAGATTTTGAATTTTTGGATCAGGGATGCTCGGTCAATATTATGCAAATATTCCAAACTCTGAAAAAAACCCAAATCTGAAACACTACTGGTCCCAAGTATTTCGGATAACGGAATATTAATATAAAAACAATTCTTTTAAAAATGGCTGTATTTTTAATATAAAAATAATTCTTTTAAAAATGGTTTTAAAAGAATTTAAACAATTATTTTAAAAACAATTCTGTCAAAAATTCTGTATTAATATAAAAACAATTCTTTTAAAAATGGTTGAAGGCAATGAGGCCCAGGAGATGGAGAGACATGCCTAAAGTTACATGGTGGCAGAACTTGATTTCAAAACACCTGTTCCTAATTGTGAATCCTGGGCATTATCTACTAAAAGCATTCCTTCTTTGAATTGTGATAATCAAATCACAGTGAGCTGGCCCAATAGGCCTTCAGATTATACAAGGAAACACTATAGTTAGGCCCTAATAGCTCTGAAAGTATTTTTGGAAAAGTTCTGTATAATATTAATAATGTTACCATTGATGGGGTAATGTTACCAAGATCTCTGTTAATTTGTTTAAGAGTTTTAGTCCTATAACACTGGATGTTTTTCCTAAGTACTGATAAAGGAAGATGACTTTGTGCAGGCCCCGATGAGAACAGAGGAGCATTTCTTCCTGGAGGGAGTTGCAGAGAAACTGGACTCCTTAGGCTACAGCTGTATTTCAGTTAATTAGCCCTCAGATATTTGTAAATAGAGTATACTAGGCCTTACACAGCACTAATGGCCTTTGGGTAATAATGTAAGCTAGCCAGTTAATGTTTCACTAAGTGTAGTGACAGCCCTAGTGTCATTTCTGTTTCTACCCATATGCAAAGGTTCCCAAACTTTGGCTGTTCTTCACACTCTTAGTAGGCCAGTGATCTTTTCATGATATCCTTAGAGCTAAAGAAATACCAAATAGTTTTATTTTTTTAGTAGTTAGGTCCAAACAACGTAAGTATTTATGTCCTAACAACTTAGTAGCCATTTGAATAAATAATATATGAATTATTTGAATAAATATTTTTACTTCATTCTTAAGTAACCAGCATTTCTAATGAGATGTGTGCAGATGTGTGCATCTCTTGGACACTGTACAACTTCTTCCACATTGTGGGTGGGTTTTGTTTTTTTTTTTTTTTTTTTTTTTTTTTTTTGCAGTGAGGGTGGAGGAAGCATGATTCTTCTTTCTTTTTCACGTTACGGAGACTCAGTTTTGTAAAGATGTGATACTATGGAAAGGATTATAATAGGATCTAGTGGACTGTTGAGTTAGTGGTTCATACAGTAATCTACAGATACCTAAAATTTCTTTGTTTCCCTCAGAAATTTAACGTGTGTCTGAGGTGTCTGTGAGTCTACTGCACTTTGGTGTACTGTTCGGAAACTGTCTTAGGGTTAGGACATGTAAACGCAAACCTGTTTAGAATCTAAGGGAATTTTAAAGCCTAGTTTCAGTTTAGACTTCAAGTAAAGTTGTGTTTTCTTTACCTTGGATTTTTAGTTTTGCTTTATGTGAAAATGCTTTTGCTGTCAAAATAAAAAACCACAAAGCTTTCTATCTTTGCTCACAGATTTTTTAAAAAGAATCATTGACAAAAGTTTTCATTTATTTAAACTTTCTGAAGCAAAGCACTGTTTAAGTACTGATTATTTGATAAAGGGAATAGGAAAACAACTGAGGCAGAGAGAAATGGAACGTTTGTCTTCTAGTGTCTATTTAAATCTTTTACTTAGATGATTGGGTCAACAGTAAACGTGTTTTGAACACTGGAGGTATGTAAATGAATACTTCATGGTTGTAATTGTTAGGCATATAATTTGATCTGAACTATGTAATGAGAAAGACATATGATTATCATTCTTTAAAAGACTTTGAGACATAACTGCACAAGAGCATTTTTCAGCAAATGTCAAAAATGAGACAAATTAACTTGTTTTATGTATACATTTTGTTTTCTCTGTTTCTTCTAGAAGTCCTGTTCTGTCCTTCTGACATGAGATTAAGAATTTTGGGTCCTTTTAAAATAAAGTAAAACCCAATGACATTTTGGCAATTTAAATGAATCTAAAATTTCAATTACAAAGAAGAGAAACCACATAATAAGCACATTTGTATTGAAGGAATGTTTTCTCTTCTAAACAACTGTTGTATGTTAATGTTTGATTTGACACATCTAAATCAATAGTGTTACTGTCTTACCATTGCTACATACTAACTTGTATGAATTTATAGAGCAACATGGACACATAGTAGATGAAAATCTATGTTTGTTCACATAGCTATTATTTAGTCCAGTGTCAGTGAAATACTTTTTATATTGTTAACACCTAACCAAACATTTAGATATTGCTTTATTTTTGCTATGTAAAATTTTGATACTCCCTGACAGCTGAAAAATAACAGGTAAATGTTTGAGTATCTCTTTTCACATAGCTCTAGCTGACTCTGGTTTTACTTTTCCCTTTGTAGATTAGAGCTAAAATATAAATAAACTCTGAATGAGCTGACTAATCAGTAGATGATTTCTGATTAGGATTTAGAGTATGTTTCGCTTTTTGGTTGGGGGGGGATTTTCTTTATTTTTTTTCTTTTTTTTTTTTCCTTTTTGCTTCTCATAACCAAGAAAGAGATGGGGGAGGAATTTTTGTAAAAATTTCTTGTTGAAACATCAGAATTAGCTGGTTTCAAAAACTCTACTAAAGGACATTCTGGCAATTTTATATAGGCTTTGAAGTGTCTTTTAAGTGGTGTCTTTATACTTTTAGATAGGATTTAAATGCTCATTCATGGCTGGGGAGGGGGGTACTTGGATGCTTTATTCAGAAGATTTTCTTGGTTTCTACTTTTATAAGCTGTGATATGAAGTTTGTGTTGTACCTTAAATTTGTTATGTGTATTTTCATTACTACTTTGAATATTAAATATGTTGGTTCATATAATCTGCAGAGTGCCAAACTAAAGCAAATAAAAGGTACTATATAAATTGATAAATGTCTGACTTAGTTTCCTCCTTCTTCCTCCCTTCCTCCCCACCTTCTTTTCTTTTCTCCCTCTGATTTTTATTAAGTAGCTACTCTATGCCACACACATTGAAGGCACTGGTGAGTCAAAGATTAACAGTGGTTCTTGTTACATAGTATAGAAAAGAGTGTGCAAAAATTGCCTGAAAGCAGGATTTGCCTTTGTAATACAAAATGTGAATTGATTGGTATATAAGAATGTAGCAGGAACCAAAAATAAGGATGCTGTCTTAAGCCTTAAACAATTTAAAAAAATCTCCTATAGTAATTAATTTTAGTCTTAAATTAAGAGCTGGTATGATTTTGTTTTTTCTTTGAGTTGTTGATCCTAGTGTGGAAATGACTTTGTATTGAATACTGTTACCTCAACAGTAGCTTGCTATAACAGAAACGATGTTTTGCATTTCAGGTTCCAAGTGTTATATATTTGGTTCCAATAAGATCAACTATTATGTTATTAATGGACTAAGTTTTGTCTCTCTCAAATTCATATGTTGAAACCCTAATCCCCAATATGAACTGCATTTGGAGATTTGCAGATATGACCTTTTCATAGGTAACTGAGGTTAGATGAGGCCTTAAGAGTGAAACTGTAAGCCAATATGACTAGTGTTCTTATTAGGAGAGGGATAGAGAGACCAAGGATGCACACACACGGTGAAAAGGCCAAATGAAGATTTAATGAGAAGGTAACCATCTGCAAGCCAAGGAGGTAAGAGGAAAAATCAAACCCACCAGCACCTTGATCTTGGACTTCCAGCCTCTAGAACTGTGAGAAAATAAATTTCTGTGATGTAACCCACCTGGTCTGTGGTATTTTTTAATGGCAGCATAGCAAACTATTTAATAATACATATGACCTAATGAAGGCATGTGTTTGATAAACCAACTTTTCTTGTCCTGAAGTTTTCTACAACCACAGTTCAAACCTCAATCTTGGGCTGTTCTCAAATGTTTGATTTCTTCCAAATACATTGATTCCCAGAAGGTATAACAGCTTTCAAGAAATACTAATTTTCTTGTACATAGTCTTATCTATTAAGCAGCCTTAAATTGAAGGTATCTTTGGTAAGTGACTGTAATCATTTATTTATTTATACTTTTATTCTCTTTTTATATACTAGTATATTTTAAATGATAGTGTGTTATAGTTTGGCAGTTTCCTTTCTCAGTGGCACATAAAATAAAGGTATGTTTTCAATCAGTGGCATCTTCGGTTGAATGAGGTACATGTTTTACATTATATCCCATCACTCCAGGTCCCCTTGTAGCATCACAAATATTTGTGATTCTTCACAACAATCAGGAAAGGAGTTATTGTGTAGCTTTTTTTTAGTTAATTCATATGACTTTTTAATTGTTAATAAATGTTGTCTGAAATATCTGCTGTATTTGAGATCTTGTTTTACATAGCTAAAAATAGAGAATAAGTTAATTTTCATAAAACAGTAAGTGTGGCCTCATAGTTAAGAGAATAGGTGGACAGAATGTCTTGAGTTAATATCACAGCTCCGTCACTTGTTAGCTGCATAACTTTAGGCAAATGCTTAACTGATTTCAAATTCATAAAGTAGGGATAATAATAGCACCTATTTCATAGGGTTGTTGTGAAGATTGAGTTTTGCTCTGAAAAGCTCTTGGAACAATGGCTGTCACATAGGTGCTATGTAATTGTTAACTGCAATTGTTACTGTTGTTCCTTTATTTGAGTTAATGAATAGTGTTTTCTCTTAAACATTTAAAAAAATACTAATTACCTTTCTATATAAGCAACAAAACCTGAGAATTCAAGGTAAAATAGAATTTAATCTTACCTAATGAAAGTTAAAATTAAATGAACCTAACATTTAATGATGAGTATGTTGTATGGTAACTAGATAAAATTAGGATTAAATTTTTAGTTCTCTGTTCATTTCTTTAGTATGTAGCCACTGCCAACGTAATAGAATATACAATTTAGTTATTTTTCCTAACGTCAAACTCTCAGATATACAGACACATAACTCACAAGCTCTCATCCAAGAACCTTACCCATCAAACTATTATAGGACATAGTTTCTGTAATATATATCCCTGTGGTCCCAACTAATCAGTCTTCTCCTAAGATCTTTCTCTTTTACATGCCAGGCATATATGTATTCAAATTTTTACTTTTATTTTTAAAGACAGGGTCTTGGCCGGGTGCAGTGGCTCATGCCTGTAATCCTAACACTTTGGGAGGCTGAGGTGGGTGAATCATGAGGTCGAGAGTTCGAGACCAGCCTGGCCAACTTGGTGAAACCCCATCTCTACTAAAAATAGAAAAAATTAGCCGGGCGTGGTGGCCTGCACCTGTAATCCCAGCTACTCAGGAGGCCGAGGCAGGAGAATCTCTTGAACCCAGGAGGCAGGAGTTGCAGAGAGCCAGGATGGCACCACTGCACTCCAACACAAGCAACAGAGTGACACTCCATCTCAAAAGAAAAAAGAGTCTTTCTCTAGCACCCAGGCTGGAGTGCAGTGGCATGATCACTGCAGCCTCAGCCTCAACCTCCAGGGCCCAAGTGATCCTCCTACCTTAGCCTCCCAAGTGGCTGGGACTACAGGTGCACACCACCACACCCAGCTAATGTTGGTATTTTTTGAAGAGACAGGGTTTTGTCATGTCTACCAGGCTGGTCTCAAACCCCTGAGCTCAAGGGATCTGCCTGCATTGGTCTCCCAAAGTGCTGGGATTATAGGTGTGAGCCACTACACCCACCCTATTCAAAGTATTAATGAGCTTGAGAAGACAAAGTCTTTCTTGGTTATAAGGGTTGAATTGCCTACTTGAGTTGCAGTATGATTGAAGGTCTGCAGTAAAGGAAGAAGTTACAGCAAATAGAACTGAGTCCTTGAGTCTTGGGGTGGAGGGATGGGAGAGAAGTAGAGGATTCAGGACTAATGGATTGCTAAGGAAAGAAAATGAGGAGTCTTTCTCTTGGTGGGCAGAGTAGGCTCTGCTAAAATAGATTTTATGGCCAGGCACGGTGGCTCACGCCTGTAATCCCAACTTATTGGGAGGCTGAAGCGGGCAGATAACTTGAGGACAGGAGTTTGACCAACCTGACCAACATGGTGAAACCCCATCTCTGCTAAAAATACAAAAATTAGCTGGGCATGTTGGCGGGTGCCTATAATTCCAGCTACTCGGGAGGCTGAGGCACGAGGATCACTTGAACTTGGGAGGCAGAGGTTGCAGTGAGCTGCACTCCAGCCTGGGCAATAAAGTGAGACTCCATCTCAAAAAGTAATAATAAAATAAATAAAGTAGATTTGTTTACTTGTAAAATTGCTCATTCATTTACTTGATATTCTGTAGAAAGTAAAAAGTTCCTCTTCAAAGTTTTCCTTCTTGTTAAAGAATAATAATAATGTTAGAAATAATAGTTTCTTTTAAAGAGTTTCTTCAAAGCCTCTTGCTTTTTTCTAGTTAACTCTAGTAACTCTTTGTTAAGCCCTATCCTTTGTAGCTGTTAGATATAAGGGCATAAGTGCATTCTATGTCCTTGTACTTTAACCAAATATTTGTTCTGGACATGATCACAGGCACGTAGTATATTCTGTCTTTGTACTTTAACCAAGATATCTGTGCTGGACATTCTCATGTCCCAGCTCGCAGCCTACACCCCTTCCTTATTTGGGAATGTTATTACTTTTCTACATCCTTTCTCAAGCAACTTCCTCCTTTCCTTTGTTCTCCATTGCCTTTACCTATTTAGAAAAGTTTTAAGTTGTTAGCCAGTTGGGTTTCGTTTAGATTGTGAGGTCCAGCTCCAAGCGAGATCAGATACAGAAGTAAGGACCCAATGCCTAAGGAATAAATATGCCTGCCTTTCCTTTGTTCATTGTGCTTTCATGGCAAGATAGCTGACCAAAAGCACCCTTACTGCAGAAAGTAAAACTGCCTTGCTGAGAAAACTTTTAGTATGAATGCTAATTTTTCCTTGTGATACCTAGGAACAAGCATTCTGTCTCTAACATATTCTTAAGTACTTACAATATGTGCCAGCCACTGCTAACTGCTAGTTTACATACAAGGTAGTTTTAATTTGTTTTATATAGAACTAAACTTCTAATTTTTAGTGAGAGGAACAATTCTTAAAAATGATGGTATGCATTTATAAGTTTAAATTATTTTTAGATGAATATATGAGTAAAGGGAGAGGATGTGCATAGAAGTCTAGGGGGCAGGGAAATATAAACAAGAATGTGAAGTTTCTTGAAGGCCAGTTGAATATTCCTAGGGGGCAAAAAAGGCTGAAGATGAATTTGATAGACACTAAACCATAAATATATATTCTATAGAGAATTTGGGCACAGAGCTTTATTCTGTGCATGTGGAAACCTAACCATGACTCTCAACTTGTTCTTCTCTAGGATCTCTTCCCTATAACTTTTTCTAACTTTGTAATTTCTTTTTAATAATAGTCACCAAATGATGTTTTCTTGGAAATTTTGGCTGAAGGAGGCAGAGAAGCTATTTGGTTTTTGTTTCTTAAAGGATAAAAACAATTTCAGGGTAATTGCTAACTCTAAAGGGTTTAATGCTCTGTCCTTCCTTTTGGTCAAGTATGTATACAAATTACTCTGTCATTTTGTTTATGCCAATATTTCTGAATTCTCAGAGGAAATATTAGATTGGTAATAATACTTGTGAATATTAAATGAGATAATCTAAATGAAGTATTAGAATAATGCCTAGTACATAGTGTCTAGTAAAAGTTTATCACTAGTTATTAGCATGTTTATACTCTCATGTACAACTAAGCATGCTAATAACTAATGATAAACTTTTACTAGACATATTAAGTGATAGTCTAGTGATAAACTTTTACTAGGCATAGTGTCTAGTAAAAGTTTATCACTATTTGTACGTCAGAGTACAAATAAACATGCTAATAACTAATGATAAGCAGAGGTTTTGTTTTTTTTTTCCTTCTTGAAACAGAACGTTGCTCTGTTGCCCAGGCTGGAGTGCAGTGGTGCAATCTTGGCTCACTGCAACCTCCACCTCCCAGGTTCAAGCGACTCTTCAGCCTCAGCCTGCAGTGTAGCTGGGACTACAGGTGTGCACCACCATACCCCATCAGATTGTTTTTTCATGGAAGTAAAAATAAATCATGATCATATAATATTTATTGAGTGCTGTGTGTCATTTGCTGTTCTTTAGCTTTTTGTGTGTTACTTCCTTTAATCTTCACAACTTTATGGGAGCTATTGCTATTATCCCTATTTTTCAGATGAGAAAAACTGAAACATCAAGTAATTAATTGCCCAAACAGGAGGTTGAAGAATAACTACTATGGGGTTAGATTACATTATTTAACGTAGCCAAAGAAAGACTGTGAATACCGATCTGTTTGAATACAGTAGTTGAAAGTTAGATAAATTTGGGTTTTTCTTTGATTATTCACTTTTTTTTTTTTTTGAGACAGAGTTTCACTCTTGTTACCCAGGCTGGAGTGCAATGGCGCGATCTTGGCTCATCACAACCTCCGCCTCCTGGTTTCAAGCAATTCTCCTGCCTCAGCCTCCCGAGTAGCTGGGACTACAGGTGTGTGCCACCATGCCCAAATAATTTTTGCATTTTTAATAGAGACGGGCTTTCACCATGTTGACCAGGGTGGTCTCGATCTATTGACCTCGTGATCCACCTGGTTCGGCCTCCCAAAGTGCTGGGATTATATTATTCACATCGTTGCTTCTCTGGGGGCATGATAATTTGTGAGCTATTGAGGTGAAGAGTGCGATGTTTGTTATTCCAACCACAACACTGTGCTTGTTTAAAAGTCATCATTAAGCCTGGGCTCGGTGACTCATACCTGTAATCCCAGCACTTTGGGAGGCTGAGGTGGGTGGATCACTTGAGGTCAGGAGTTTAAGACCAGTCTGGCCAACATGGTGAAACCCCACCTCTGTTAAAAATACAAAAATTAGCCAGGTGTGTTGACAGGTGCCTGTAATCCCAGCTACTCAGGAGGCTGAGGCAGGAGAATTGCTTAAACCTGGGAAGTGGTGGTTGCAATGAGCTGAGACTGTGCCACTGCACTCCAGCTTGGGCGACAGAGGGAGACTGCTGAAAAAAAAAGAAAAAGCGTACATATGTCATCATTGATACCGTTAACGGAAATACATTTTACATATTCACCTGTTTTGACAGTTCTTTCTGAAGATAATCTCTTTTCTTTAGTGCTTGCTTTGTTTTGCAAGCATTGTTTGTGTGACTTGGGTAGAGGAAATTTTATGTTACCTAGGCCTGCTACTCCCAACCAGTTGTTAAGTATTGAGTCTAATTAGGTTAAGACTTTTGTGGTAGATAATCAAAGTTTATAATTTAAAACTGAAGAAATAATATTTACCTAAAATTAGTATGATCCTAGGGTCTTTCTTATTAAGTAACAGAAGAAAATACATACTGGTGGGGGGAAATGTCAAATATCGATGGAAAATGATAGCAACAAAGTTAAGTTCAAATATAATTGCACAGTTAATATCCTGCTAATCAAGACATGTTTGAGTCACCTGTTTGAACAATTAAGGGATATAGGATGGTCTTCCTCCAGTCATTCTAAAAATAGACAACTTGCTGAAAATATTGATGAATGTTTGCATAGTAGAATTGGACTCACAGCAGTAATTATCTTTAAATTGGTAACAACTAATGTTACAGGTTAGTGTTGTTAAAGTCTTGGGGTCTAAATTTTGAGCCAGACCATCAGCACTTATTTGAAAATCTTTTACATATTTTTATTTCACTTATTTTCATGTTTTCTACAATGTCTATTTTAAACTTTTAAGGGACCTCATGCCCATTATCTTATCCTAAACTTCTACCCATGATTGTCAGCAGAGGAGTACAATTATTTCTCAGAGAAACTAGAGAATGCTGTCAGAATTCTCTCAATTTTCATTTGCCTGTATCGTCTAGCTTACCTATATTTGGATTCATCTTGTTAGAGCCTTTCTTGCATTTTTTGAGAGAAGAAGCTTAGCCTTTCTTCTGTTCCTTGGGTCCTTCGTTTCATCTTGTATGTCCCATCAGTATTTCAGATGTTCAATACCAAACTTCTTCATTTCCCCTTCTTTTACATTTTCTGTGTATATGTATGACACCATGAGCTAGAAATACAGAAGTCATCTTATTATGTCTCTTTCTTACTGCTTTTGCCACTCCTTAATTCAGTCAGATTGTGCAGATGTTTGCTGTAAGTTTAGCCATGGTCCATTCTACTTTTGATTTCCTTTCTTTGATTTCCAGTGAGTTCTAACTCATTGGTAACCTATATAGCAACAACTCTGTTATGTGGGCAGTGCCATGGTCTCTATTTTACGAGGTCATACTGCTAATAAATCTTGTTAGTCATTTTCTCCACATAATTTATACACTAAATAAAATGTATTGACGTAAGTATTTTACCAGGAAAATATGTTGGCTGGGAGAAGCCAAGAAAATTTTTAAAGTGAATAATAAGGAAGAGAACTGGTATTACTAGATATTATTAACTTATAATGATAAAAATAATATGGCTTTTCTTTAGATAAATTAGTGAAACAATATTGAAAGCTAAAAATAGGCTGGGTGTGGTGGCTCACGCCTGACCAGTCTGACCAACATAGTGAAACCCCATCTCTACTAAAAATACAACAATTAGCTGGGCATGGTGGCATGCACCTGTAGTCCCAGCTACTCAGGAGGCAGAGGTTGCTGTGAGCTGAGATCGCATCACTGCACTCCAACCTGGGTGACAGAGTGAGACTCCGTCTCAAAATATAAATATAAATATAAATATAAATATAAATATAAATATATACCCAAATATAAAAATATAATGATAGCATTTTGAGTTGATATTGAGGAGAAGGATCTACAGTTCCTGGATGTGAGCCCAGAGTGGGGCTGAGGGAGTGCTGTACTCCAGTAGGAGCCATTATTCATACAACCCACTGCCATTGTTGCACTTATGTATTATTCTGTGTACATAGTTGAAACAATTGCCTGTTATCAAAGTAGAAACCAGTAGAGTCCAACTTCACTATACAACAAATTAAATATGAGATTAGTTAAGTTAAAAATGAAATAGTAAAAATTAGAAAATATGTTGATTCAATTTTGGAGTGGGAAAAACTTTCTCTTAGCATAGAACCACAGGGAGAAATCGCAAAAGGAAGATTAAACAGGATTAAAAGGTAAGCTAGAAAAAGACATTAAAAATATGATGGACAAAGGTTACCATTCTTGTTATATACTGCTTTTAAAAGTACTAGGAAAATGAAATTGACAGAGAACATCAGTGAAGAAAATGAAAATACATTAAAAAAAAAAGCCAATAAAAGTATGACAAAAGTTTATCTTATTAATTAGGATTCAGTGAAACCCTTATTTGCCTAATATGTTTGGTGAGAGTTGAAAAAATAAGGGTGAGATCAATCTTACACAAGCTTTCTGGGGCAATACTAGCAGTGTGTTTAATTTTTTTTTTTTTTTTTGAAACCTAGAAGCTGTGCTCTGAAGAATGATAATATGTTAAAAGAGCCATAAAAATTAGAGATATCCACAAAAAATTACATGAATAACTTATATGTCTCATGACACAGACTGGATTGAACAAATCATGTTGTATTCATAAGCTGATATAATACTATGTAGCTACTAAAATTTTTGTTACAAATGAAGAGGTGATGTAAGTACACTTCAAAATAGGATATCCACAACTCTGAATTTTAAAAAAGAACTCGTTCTAGTAGAAAGATGTGTACCACAGTGATAATAGTTAAGAATGATTTTTTTTAAGATGATAATAGTTTTGAAAATTTATATGATTTAATTTACTCCACTTAGTTCCCAGGCTTTCTAGTTTAGAGATATAATTGTGTGTGTGTGAGTATTTGTGTGTAGCAGACTATAGCATATTAATGTAGGTTCATTATAACATAGATTAATAAGTTTTTTTTTTTTTGCTATTCAATTAGATGTTGTTTGTTTATTTTGCCCAGTTCTTTTCACATAAAAATACTTAATAATTTGACCTTATTTCAGTTTATCTTTTTTTTTTTTTTTTTTATGTTCAGTGTTTTTGTTGTTTAATCATCTCAAAGTAACTTTTGGCTTAGGACCAAGGATGGAAGGTAAGGTAAAGCTAGGGCAGAGGTCAAGTGATGACAGAATGGTATATGCTAGATAAAGAAAGGACTAATGGTAGTTAAAAAGGGTATTACCAGAGAAGGAGGTGGATAAAGAAGTAGCAGTACTGATAGGATTGATATGGTCTCCCTGAAGAAAATGAGTGGAATCTATCTTAACTTCCCTAATACCTTTCATGGTTTTAGTAACTCATTTTGGAAAGCACAGGCACTTAATCCATACACACGGTTGGTAATTGTGTGTTCCCAAATACAGACTCTCCCCACTTCACCCACCTTTTAGGGAGCTCTAATTCTCCCCTCAAGAAGCTTTGCAAAGATTGTTTACTTGATTATTTTTTAGATGTAGTAGGCAGTCATAGTTTTTGAACTACATTTATATAATCTTTTGTACATAAATGCAGTTGAACTTACTTGGCTGTTTAAAATTTGTATTTCATTTTAGTTCTGTTGTAGTTATTCTGATTCATAATTTAAATGTTGCCATATTTCCCTTATTAGTATTAGAGCCTTGTTGAGGAGTGTTTATACTTTGCAGAAATTTGTTAGAAAATTAAAACACCTAAGAAATTTGTGTGGATTCTTAAGATGTGCATGTGTTGCATCAACAGTTATTTGGATAGAAGAAAATGAGATTAATTTTTTTTTTTTAAAGATTCTGAATTGAAGAAGCAAGCATTATAAGGAATTTCAATATAATCTAAAGGATTTTATGAACTGTTGTAAATATATTCTATTTTAAAATAGAAATGAATAAATTGTTGCATTCATTTGCAAGACTTACTACTTATGAGAGAGAACAAATGGGAAAATAAAGTGAAACAATATCTAGTTGAATTTTTTTAAAGAAATAGTAGATCACAGAATTTAAGCTATCAAAGTGTCAAAACTTTGGCTTGAACACTTATTAAAAATTAATTTGAACAGTTAATGTTTATATTGAAATTTTAAAAATCGTATTTTCTTGTGTAGTTCAATATGCATAGTTTTAGATAAATAATAGTGCTGTAAGTCATGATTGTCTTAGGTGCTTACTGTTCAAGAGTTCTTATTAATATAAGTAAAAAGTTACAGTCTTCTTCATATATTAGAAACATTTAAACATGTGTTAATACAGTTTTTGTTTAATATAGGCAAATGATATATTGATTGCTTTTTCTGAACTGAGTTTTGTGGAATTCTGTTTTATAAAACTGTTAGGAAAAAGCTATCATGAGATGAATCTTTTTTTATTATTTCAGTCTATGAACTTATTTAATTTCTATATTAAAACTTTTGAGCTGTAGTAATAGAAATATTGGTAGTAAGAAACTATTGCCTTTAAGATTACTAAGTCAAGTTTATTTCCATATTTAACATGTATATCATGGTAAGTTTAGTCTTTCAAAAGCTATATTTTATCTGATTTTTTCAAGAAATTACCCTGATTGACTGATTTTTTTGTATTTATGACTTCATGTCCCAATTCTTGTTTAGCCTCAGTGCCTTTGTAATATGGTCCAGTCAGTCTAGTTTCTCCACAAAACACCCTGGTAGTTCAGCAAACATTTGTTTAATATGTACAACATCTACCGTTTTATAATAACAGGAGTATGAAATACTGTGGCAATGATAATATTGTGATGGTGCAATCTATTGCCCCAAGCAAAGTCGTAGAACTATCAAAACATAGCAGTGGTTTTCAAACTTTTTTTGGACAGATAAAATTGTGCTTTATTGGTGACGCTAATATCATGAATAGTTTTACTGTTAATGACATTTTCCAAAATTTCAACTTCTTAGATTACGAGCAAAGTATTTTCTGGATTTTCAGGATAGCTGTCTTCTGGAAAAAAAAAATCTATATATATTTTAAAATCCAGTACTTCTCCTGGTTTGTTTTTATAGGTAAGTGATTAGGCTTAAATAATTATAAACTTATTTTTCACCTGCTTACCTATTCAGTATTACATTCCCCAGTTAAACAAGATGTAGGTCAGTTCTTTCTAACCAGAACTGTGTTTTCAGATTGCAAGATAGGTAGCATTCCAGGTTTCTGTTCTCCATAAACCAGTAACATCCCTCAGTCATCAAGGTGACCAAAATGCCTCCACAAAATTTCATAATGCCTTTTAGGGAATGGGACTGACTCAGCAAGAATCATTGAGCCCAGAGCATTGTGGTCAAAGTAGAGACTTGCTCCAGAGATGTTCTCAGAAGATTCTAACCCTACTACCAAATCCCAAGCTATCAGGGGAATTAAAACAAATAGCTTTCAGTTGACAGGCTATAGGGAGTCTTTTTCAGGGAGCCAGCCAGGTTTCAATATGCATCTGAGGATAGCAAGATGTTAATCACTGAGCAGGATTTTTAGGCAGTAGAATGGAATAATTTGGAAGGGAGAGTAAGAATGCAGTATTGGATCAGATTAGGATATGTGCAGAGCAACACGGAAGTGAGAATCTGTACAGTGATGGATGAGACTTGGGGAAGCTGGGTCTGCTGTTAGTGACCAAGTTGTAAACTTGGAAATGAGACCTGACGCAATTCCTCCAGATATCTCCTTTAAAATTTTTTTAAAAATATTTTAAAATGTTAACATACAGAGAGCTATAGAACCAGATGAATCCTTGTATAACTGTCATCCAGCAATAATAATCATCAACCTATAGTCACACTTTTTTTTTTTGGCTGCAATTCTCAGTAATCCTGTGTTCTACAAAGTGACTCGATATACTCATAAGTAATCTGAAACCAAAGTTTTGAAAACTGCTTATTGCTATTTTCTATTCTGTTTCTTTATAAAAAATCGTGAATTTCAGTGCAGTACATTGATTTCATGACTGACAAATAGTTACACCTGGCAATTGGAAAACTGAGTTCAGGTTTTGGAGTTAGACTGGTTAGGTTCGAGTTCTGACTGAACCATTCAACAACTCTGTCCTTAAGCATTAATTCTTATCTTGTCTACTCTTCTTGGATGTTCATTGTGTATGCCTCCTAAAATTTTTGTAAGAATTATAAGATACTGGATTTTAGTGCTAAATAGTACCCTATCTTAAGTGTCAGACATGGGATCTGAATCTAGCTTTCTGATTCTAAATCCGAGTTCTTGTCTTGTAGTTGTGTAATTCAACACCCATGTTATAGAAGATTATTTTTTTAAAAAAGGAAAAAACCAAGAGATAATGTATCCTTATCATTCATACATATTTTCATATATTAAATTGGAAGCATTTTCCAGCATTACTTTGAAAACTTTTCAAATAATATTCCATTCTCCAGAGGCAGAAGTGTTACGGATAAATGGAATAAAATATTTATCTACTTTTATTTAGTGAAAACATAGATAATTTTATTGCTATTTAAAAAATACTACATTTGGGGATTTTAATCATATAGAGAAGTAAGGAGAATCATATAATGAAGTATCTCTGTACTCATCTTCAGTTGCAATAATTATCAACTCATGGCCAGTTTTATCTATACTAGCACACTACCCATCCTACCTCTTGTGTTATTTTGAAGCAAATCTCAAGTGGCATGTTGTGTCATCTTTAAATACTTCAGTATACATCTCTCAAACATATGGATTTTTTTTAAATCAAAAGGACAATATCATTATCTCACTTGAAAAAGTTTTAAAAAGTAGTTCCTTAATCTCATCAAGTATATATTCATTGTTTGAACTGTTTCTTAAATATTTTTTGAAGTAGTTTCTTTGAATAAGGATGCAAATGAGGTGAGTACCTTGTTGTTGGTTCAAATGTCCTTAGAGTTTCAAATTAATACATCTCCTTTCTCTTCTTTTTGCAACTTACAAGTTGGAGAAACTGGGCCATTTGGTCAGCAGAGCCTTGTTTTCATATGACAGATCCAGGAGTGGTTTTTGTAGTTTTAAAGGGTTGTTTATTTAAAAAAGAAAAAAAAGAAAACCACCTGACTTTATGCTGCTAAATCCTCACCAACACTTGGTATCATCAGTCTTTAATTTTAGTCATTCTGGTAGGTGATTCATCATGGTTTCAACTTGCATTTCCCTAATGACATGATGTTGAACATCTTTTTGTGTGTTTGTGTTTATTTGACATTTTTTTGGTAAAATGTCTTTTCATATTTTCGGTCATTTTTAATTGGGTTGTTTTCTTTTTATTGCATTCTAAGAGCTTATTATCTATTCTGGCTATAAATTTATCAGGTGTGTGTTTTTGCAAATATTTTCTCCTAGTCTGTGGCATGCCTTTTTATTTCCTTAATATTTTTTGAATAGCAAAAGTGTTTAAGTTTGATAGTCAATTTTTTTTATCTTTTTGAGACAGTCTCCCTTTGTTGCCCAGGCTGGAGTGCAGTGGTGCAGTCTCAGCTCAATGCAACCTCTGCCTCCCTGGTTCAAGCGATTCTCATGTCTCAGCCTCCTAGGTAGCTGAGACTACAGGCATGCACCACCATGCCTGGCTGATTTTCATATTTTTAGTGGAGATGGGGTTTCACCATGTTGGCCAGGCTGGTCTTGAACTCCTGACCTCAAGTGATCTGCCCACCTCAGCCTCCCAAAGTGCTGGAAATACAGGCATGAGCCACTATGCCTGCCTATGATGGTATATTTTGAGATAATTTTTGTAACTGATTGAGTTAAAGGATTGAAGTTAACTTTTTCCTTTTAGTGAGAGGGAATGTATGGATATCTTTGTTACAGCACCATCTGTTGAAAAGATCATTCTATCCCAACTGACATCTTTCCTGAAAATTAAAGGGCCAGGCCGGGCACGTGATGGTGCATGCCTGTAATCCCAGCACTTGGGGAGACAGGCAAGTCACTTGACCCAGGAGTTCGAGACTAGCCTGGGGAAAATAGCAAAACGCCATTTCTACAAAAAACATATAAATTTCCCAGACATGCTGACAAGCACCTGTAGTCTCAGCTACTTAAGAGGCTGAGGTGGGAGAATGGATTGAGCTCAGGAGGTCAAGGCTACAGTGAAGCATGATTGCACCACTGCACTCCATCCCGGGCAACAGAGCAAGACCGCCAAGACTCTGTCTCAAAAAAAAAAAAAGCGTAGTCCCATTTCTGGACTCTAGTGCGTTCTTCTGATTTGTATGAATATCTTATGCTAATAGCATATTGTCTTGATCACTGTCCCTGGTAAGTATTGAAATCAAGTAGTATAAGTTCTTTATTTTTTCTTAAAAAATGTTTTTTCAGGTTATTTTAGATCCCTTTCATTTCCACTTAAATTTAGAATCAGTTAGATAGTTTCTACAAAAAACTGGTAAGATTTTGATTTTAGGACTGCCTTGAATTTATGTATCAGGTTGAGGAGAAGTTGTCATATTGACAAAATTGAGTATTCAGATCACTAACAGCATATTTTTCCATTTACTGAGGTCTTTTAAATTTTTCTTAGCAAGCTTTTTATAGTTTTAATGTAAGAGTATAGTATGTTTTTTGTTATTTTTGTTTGTATTTTAAATAGCATTTTTCTTTAATTTGAATTTTCACGTTTATTAGTTGCCAGTATATAAAAATACAGTTGATTTTTGTATCTTGTGATCTTTCTAAACTCATTTGTCAGTTCTAGTAGTTTGTTTTTAAATAAGTCCTTAAAATATTCTATATAGAAGACAATCCCATCTATGAATAAAGATATTTCACTTTCCAGTAAGTATACCTTTTATTTCTTATGCTTACCTTATTGTCCTGATTGGACTGCCAATATGATAGATATTAAGTAGAAGTGGTGACAGCAAAAATGGTAAAAGCAGCTTACCTGATTCTTGGTCCTAGGGGAAAAGATTGATTTTTTTTTTTTTTTTTTAACCAATAAATGTGATGTTAGGTATGGGTTTTTCTGATAAGATTAAGGCTATTCTTTTCTAAGTTTGCAAAGATTTTTTTTTGGCACAGGGTATGTTTGTGTCATGCTTGTCACTAATGTATTGGTGAATATATATATGTATGCACACACACACATATTTCTCCTTTATTCTGTAAAGATAATGAATCACACTGATTTAAAGGTTAAACAAAGTGTTTTACTGGGATAGACCCAATTTTGGTCATGATTGTCTTTTTTATATATTTTGCATTTGTTTGGCTAAAATTTTGTGAAGACTTCTGTGTCTGTCTTTGCCAGATTACATTGATCTATAGTTTTTATTTATTTAGAATGTCTTTTTTTTTTTTTTTCCCAGTTTTGTTACAAGAGCATTGCTGGCCTTATAATAAGTTGAGAAATATTTCTTCCTTCTGGAAGAATTTGTGAACAGTTGGTATTTCTTTAAAAGTTTGATAGTTTACCAAACCATCTTAGTTTGAAATTTTCTTTACTTTCTTTACTATAGAGAGCTATTGAGGTTATGTACTCCTGCTTTATTGAACTTTGGTACCTTCAGTCTTTCAAGGAATTTGTCAATTTTATAAAAGTTATCAAATTTACTGGCATAGGCCACGCATGGTGGCTCACACCTGTAATCCCAACACTTTGGGAGGCCGAGACAGCTGGATTGCTTGAGACTAGGAGTTCAAGACCAGCCTAGGCAACATGATGAAACTCCATCTCTTATACTAAAAATACAAAAATTAGCCAAGCATGGTGGTGCTTACCTGTAGTTCCAGCTACTTGGCAGGCTGAGGCATGAGAATTGCATGAACCCGAGAGGCAGAGGTTGCAGTGAGCCGAGATCACTCCACTGTACTCCATCCTGGCAACAGAGTGAGACTGTCTTAAAAAAAAAAAAAATTTAGTGGCACAAAGTTTTTCGTAATTTTTTCTTAATCTTTTAATACCATAGAATATCATTTACTTTTACTTGTTATAGTGATTTTCTGTCTTGTCTTTTCTCTTCCTGATCAGTCTGCCAAGAGTTAATTTTATCAATTACTTCTAAGAACCCACTTTTGGTTTCATAAATTTTTTTCTATTATTTTGTTTTATTGTTTTTCACTCCTATTTTTATTTTCTTCCATTGATTTTGGGGTTCATTTGCTCTTTTTACAGCTTTTTAAGATGAAAGCCTTGATCATTTATTTGAAACTTGTTTATAAAATAAACATGCATTGTTATAAATTTTCTTCTAAGCTCTGCTTTTAGGTGGATCTCAAATTTTATGTTTTGCTTTTAAAATTTATTTGAAAATATTTTCTACTCGTGATTTCTTTTTTCACTTGATTATTTGTGAATTAATTTCCAAATATTTAGAAGATTTTTCAGATAGCTTTCTGTTGGTGATTTTAATTCAATAGTGGTCAAAGAACATTCTTGGTATAATTTCATCATCTTATGTTTGCACAAATCCTGTTTTATGCTCCATGATATGTTCTGTCTTGTTGAACATACAGTGTGTTTATATATATATACACACACATACACACACATATGTAAAATACATATATATAACATTTAATATATGTATATATATAATAGTTTCTTATATTTATTCATGTATTTATCATTTTGGATGTTCTTCATACCTTTGAGTGGTTCCAGATTTCCAAAACTTTATTTAACCTTTTTTTATACTGAAGGTCGTCTGCTCAGTTTTTGTAAGATATATATCTTTTAACTTGTCACAGTCTACTTTCATGTACTATTATACTGCCGCCATGCACAGTGTAAGAACCTTACACTAGTATACTTCTATTTCCTGCCTTTGTGCCATTGCCATACATTTTACCTTTCCATGTGTTATAAATTTCACAAATGTCATTATTATTTTTTCTTTAAATAATCACTTATATATTAAGGAGATTACCAAAAAAATAAGAAGTAACAGTTTCTTATATTTATTCATGTATTTTGGATGTTCTTCATTCCTTTGAGCAGTTCCAGATTTCCTTGTGGTATCCTTTTCTTTTACAGAGAAACTTCACTTAACCTTTTTTTTATACTGCCTTTTTTTTATACTGAAGATCTGCTGCTCAGTGTTTGTTATTTGTAGAAGTCTTTATTTTTCTTTTTGAAACATTTTACTGTATTTAGAACCCTTATTTGACAAATTTTTCTTTCTAGTACTTACACGTTGTCATTTCATTGTTTTCTGGCTTGTTTAATTTCTGTTGATAAGTCCACTTCAATTCTTCATACTTTATTTTTCTTACATACTTTAGCATATAATCTGCTTTCATCCCTCTTTTTAAACTTAAATTTTTAGTTTTTTTTAATTCTTCCTCTGTTACTTCTAAGATTTTCTCTTTTTTTTTTAAATTTGATTATAATGTGTATATGGTTTATTTTTGCTTATTCTTTTTGGACTTGTTGAGCTTGCATCTGTGTGTTTATAATTTTCATCAAATTTAGATAAAATTCAGCCATTATTTCTTCAGTTGCTTTTTTCTGCCTTATTTCTCTCTCATTTCCTTCTGAGACTCCAATTACACATGTGTTAGACTGCTTGATACTGTCTCACAGGTCACTTTAATTTATATACTCCTAATAAATAAACAACTGAAAAAGAAAAGATTAACCTATAGAGAAATGGAAAAGTAAAGAGAGACCTCAAAAGAAATGTACATGACTCTTAACCATAGCAACAGCTGCTAAAATTAACACCGAGATAACTTTTTTCTACTTATTATAATATTTGGCAAAAACTGCAAAAATTTGAAAACTCTGTTGGGAGAACAGGTAATGTCATGCTGAAGGAAATTTAAAATGATACAACCCCGATTGAGTGGAGTTTGGAAGTACCTGCCAAATTGACATATTCATTTGCCTTTTGAGCCAGCAATCTTAATACTAAGAATCTATCCAGAAATCCATTGCATATATACAGAAGCTATATATGTAAGACTTTCTAACACGTGTTTCTTAGAAAGTATAAAAAACCCAAATATTCATCAATAAAGCTCTGATTAAAATATGGTAGGGGCATCTACTTAATAAAATTACTGTGCAGTTGAAGAAAGGAATGAGGAGAATCCACATCTGCTCTTAGGTATAGCAGATACAGGAATTCTCTTATTTCTCATGATTTCCACCAACTTCTTCCTCCAGATGTATTTATTCCAGTTACAATAGATTGCTTAAGAATTTCTAGGATGCTTGTCGCTAAAAGAACTGTAGTGGTTGCTAACAAAATTTTGGAGAGAAGTTGTGATTCATTAAGTAATCCCTATACTAAAGGCTGCCTGGAGTGTTAGATACATACTGTATCCACAGGGATACTATGTGTGATGAATAGGTTCCCAGGTCAGTGGATAACGGTGTTTCCATGGGAAAGAGCATTCAAAATTTTAACTTGAGAAATCACAGTTCATCTCCCAGTTAATCTCTAAGATGATTTGTCTCATCTTGGTAATACATTCATTCTTTTATGAAACATTTACTGAGTGTTTTGTTTCTTCCTTTTTTCTTTTAATGTGCTTGTAAGGGAGTCTATATTTGTTGAGGGGGTAGGAGGAGGGAAAGTTAGTGTTGTGGGGCTGGGTCTCAGAAAATGAAAACAAAGGTAAGTAAAATAGCATCCCAGCGCTCTGGGAGTTCATGGTTATCGGCCTCAACTTTACTTTCTGTTTACAATAATCTGTGAGAATTTAAGAATTCTAACTTTAAGCTAATGATGTTGGATCCTATGGTGAGGGATTTGTGTGTCCATATGCTGGAGAATGAGTGATGATTGCTTTCACAGAGTAGAATACTAGAGATGAGACCATTCTTTATTGTTTTCCAGATCTTATACTTTTGCCTCCCCTACTGTTCATGAAATGATTGACCTCTCCCCACTTCTTTAAGGAAATTCTTGATTTAAAATGCCTTGTATGCTATTTTATCCTTTCTGTTCTAGGACCTCTATCACGTATTTTTATAATTGTAGTTTTATACATTTTAATGTTAACTAGAGTATTTGGTCATCTCTCTTCTTTTTAAAAGTAATTTTATTGGTATCTTATGTATTTATTCTTCCGGATGATGGACCCCTACTTTCCAAATAAATTTCGTCATGATTTTGATTGGAATTTTAATTTATATGTTAAGATGTTTTTGACACCTTCACAATACTAGGATTTTTTTTTCCTTTTTTTTTTTTGGTTGAGATGGAGTCTCGCTCTATCCCGAGGTTGGGAGTACAGTGGTGGGATCCCAGCTTACTGCAGCTTCCATTTTCCGGTTTCAAGCAATTCTCCTGCCTCAGCCTCCCAAGTAGCTGGGACTACAGGCATGCGCCACCACACCCAGCTAATTTTATTTTTGTATTTTTAGTAGAGACAGGGTTTCACCATGTTGGCCAGGATGGTCATCTCTTGACCTCATGATCCGCCCGCCTTGGCCTCTCAAAGTGCTGGGATTACAGGCGTAAGCCACCATGCCTGGCCAATACTAGGATTTTCTTAGTTTAAGAGTAGGTTTTAATTTGTATTCTTCAGTAAAGTTTTATAGCTTTTTCATACATGTACTGTGTTTTTTAGTTTATTTTTATGGTTGTTACTACAAAGTTTGTAGCTGGCTGTTGATGTTACTTTGGGAAATTTTTGCATATTTACTGAAAAAAATCTTAACTGATAATTCTAAAATATTTTTGTTTTTTACAAAGTAACTTCTTCTAAAATGATGGTAATTTTGCCTCCTTTCTAATGTTAAAATCGCCTATTCTTCTTACCTATTTTTGTCAACTAGCACTTCCAGAATGATGTTAATAATTATGTTGATGGTGGACAGCAATGCCTTGAGACTGATTTTACTTTTAGATTTTGCTGGCATATTGTCATTAAATGTGATACTGTCTGTTGATTTGAGAAGGTTTTTGAAAAAGTCCTAAGAGAGATTTTTTTTTTTAATGAGGACTAATTTCTTAACACTTTAATGCCCCGTACTAGATTTCTTTCATTGACTCGTGTTTCCACCTAGGATACGTCATATTTCATAGGATGAAATCGCCTACTATGTTGTTTAGTCTTTTCACTTCAGTTTCCTGCTTCTGTACTCTGCGTTGCTATACCCAGGTTCTTCCCAAAAAGAATTTTGATCATTTTGCTCTTATCCCAAGGAATTGTATAGTATTGTAACATCTTTTCAAGCTATAGAGTGAGTCTAAACCTCTTGGGTTAACTATCATTTATGTTCCATCTATGCCTTTCCAGTCGTCAGCTCTTCAAAAACTGTGATGGCTTTGAGATCACACCCCACTTGCAAGCTAACATGTCAGCTTGCATATCCTGGGAAAAGATAGTAGTTTCCTGGGTTAGTTAGAGTCAAGAACAGTTTACACTCATAGCAATAACAGTAGCTACCGAATCATAATTTTCCTGTACTATTTCCTTGAGCCTCATTCTTCACAAGTTGATATTACAAGGGCCAGGTGACACCCATATAAGCAGTCTGTTGCATTTCAGGGGAAGAACTCTGAATCTCAGCCTGCTTGCTCCTTTCATTTGCCGTTTCCATTTCTGTCCTCAGACTTCTTCTCCTTGTCATTCTAATGTTGTAAGACTCCATCTCAGACAGATGCTTTCTTCCATGTCTTCCATTGTAGACCTTGTCTTTGAATATGCTGCTTATCAAGCTTGGTACCCCTTTCAGTATGTTCCTCCTATCTCCAAATATTCCAGTTCACCTTCCTGGTTTGCACAGTGGCTTCAGTGTTTTCTCTCTGCACAGTTTTTTTTTTTTTTTTTGATTCTTGTTGTCTTCACTGACATACTGTCATACTGTGCTATGATCAGTGCCTTAGTGTCTCTGCAGAGAGGTGGAGGTTTTTTGTTTGTTTTTATTTTATTTTATTTGTGTGTGGATGTGTAGGGGGGTGGGGGGTTCGTCCTGGGTTCTCTTACAGAAACCTTTAGGGCATTGTATTGGTTAGGAATTTATTCAGTTGCAAGAAACAAATAACCCAGTCCATAATGTGTATAATGGATAGAGATTTGTTTCTATTTTGTTTTTTCATGTAAAAAGTGTAGAGTTAGATAACTCCTGGTGTTGATTCCGTCTTTTAGCAACCCTCTCTTGTAAGTTTTTCAATATGCTGTTACGTGTTTAATTCTTTTTTTTTAAATATCTACAATTCCAAATTGTAACCATTCTTTAAATTACAAGATTTTTTTAATAGTCTTTCCTAACTCCTCATGTAAAGATACTCTTCCTTTATATTCTCATAGAATATAAAGCTAGAAAATGGCCTTTCAGTGTTATCTATCTATATATGTATTATCTTTCCTACTAGAGTATAAATTTCATTTCTTTAGTATATCCTTTGTTACCTTCTGCAGAATGCCTTGTTTAAGGTAGACATAGTTAACTTACTGAATGAATGATAAAGAATGAATGAACTTTTCCTTTAAGAAAACCTTGTCACTGGTGGTTGGAGTTTAGGGAAAAGATTTGTTGGCAGTGGTGTGGCTATGGAAGTATAATTTTTAAGCGGATAATTTAATTTATAGAAATTAAATGTATATATTGCTGAAAGAAAAACATTTATTGTGTAAACTAATTTCTGAATGCACAAATATTTCTTTAATGCTATCAAAATATATTTTCACATACTACCGAAACAGTCTATTAATAGTGGAAATAAAATGGAAACTCTTTTTTTCTTTCAGTGCTTAGATGAGTACGAAGATGATGAAGCAGGGCAGAAAGAGCGGAAACGAGAAGATGCAATTACACAGCAGAACACTATGCAGAATGAAGCTGTAAACTTACTAGATCCAGGCAGTTCCTATCTGCTACAGGTGAGTATTTAAAAATACCAGGAAGTCACTATCTATTTTAATGGCAATTTTTCAATTATGGTTCTTGAGTTGTATGTAGTAACATATCTCCCATTGCCATCTTTCCTCCTGCTTATGCCTTCCTTACCAAAAGTGGGTTCTGACATCACATGTTGCGCTCCCCTTAAGTATGAACACTCTCTTCAGCCTTTTCTGGCTTGGGCATCTTTTGACAGGTTGTTCTGCCATAGGGCCTCTCTTTGTTCCTGCTGAGATTCAGAGAACTCATGTCGGATTGCTCCTCCGTGGGGACCCTTCCTCAACTTGATTAGGTTTTGACACCCCCAGGCCAGACTGCCACTCCATGTGGACATTTACTTCATCCTGCCTGGGCTCTGGCACAGAGTACCCCATGTCAGGTTGCCTCTTGAAGGGTAGACAGTCTTTATCCTTCTAAAGCTCTATCACTCTTTTCTGAGCCACCCTCCTGAAAAGAATCCCACTTGGGACTCTGGCTGCCCCTTTATGAGACTCCCTTTCTGACCTTGCCTCAGGAATGAAGTGTTTCCTTCCCTGCTTTGTACAAATCTTCCTTATTCTGCTCAGGCTCTGATTTCTTAGGTCAGACTGAATAAGCTCTGCTATGTGGGCAGTCTCCTTAGTTTGCTTGGACTTGAATTCTTTATGCCAAGCAGCTCTTCTTTATGACATGTTCTCATATTCTGATACCCTGGTCTGAGCCATTGTGTTTCCTCTCCATGTTGCTCTGCCCTACCTAATGGCTTTAGCACTTAATTGTTCAGGAAAGGAAAAGGAAGGATGAGTTTTTCCTTTTAAAATCTTTGTTAATTTGATAAAGCTCTTGTTTATTTTTCATTTTCTTATTTTATCATACATTACGGAAATTTTATTCTGTAGTCATATTCTGCATATATATTCTTCAACAGTATATCATACTAAGTTATACATGCCAGTATAGATATTTTAAGTTAGTCCCGAGGTCCAGTTAGCATGTTATGCCATAATTTTACTGAGGGCTGTGGCTTTGTTGCTAGGTTATTTGAATAACATCAGTATTACTTTGCTGTATTCATCTGGGCTTGTATTTGTCTGATCTTATTTCACTTATGCTATTATACTTGTTTGTACGTTACAAGTTCTGATCTGCCACTGCACCTGTAAAGACTGTGTTCATAGGAATTTCCTTATTGATCATTGTAAGCCTGAGTAAAGCAGAATGTTTTATTTCAACTTACACAAAACAGTTTGTGCTTTGCCAACATTTTCTCAGCGCTACCGTAGATCTTTCCACTTCCCTTTAGTAATGGAAACCATCCCATTGCAAGGAAGATTATTTCAGAAAAAGTATTTTTGAAATCAGTTGTATAACAGACTTAGGGGTTTTGGGAAGATCTAATTACGTAGTCTTTGAAAGTTTTAAGACCACTACCAGTCTTAACAATTGTACTTTTTACAAGCAGTTTCAATGATACTTGTATAGCAGTCTCCCCTTATCAAAGGGAGTTATGTTCCGAGACCTCCAATGGATGCCTGAAATCATAGATAGTACTGAACGCTATATATACTATGCACAGATTTCTTTTTCCTTCTTTACAATTTAGATAAAAGATTTGTTCTTATCATAAATCTTAGCAACCTCAGGATATGATTTTTCTTTCTTTTATTATTAAGTTGAGAACTTTCACCTTCTCACTTAAGGGAAGCACTTTACAGCTTCTCTTTGGCAGATCTGAATTGCCAGCATTACTACTCTTGTACTTTGGGGTAATTATTAAGAAAACTAAAAAGTTATTTGAACATGATCACTGAGATACCACAACAGTCAATCTGATAACCAAGGTAGCTTCCAAGTGACTAACAGGTAGGAGCATAGACACTGTGGATATGTTTTACAAAGTGATAATTCAGGCCCTGGGCAGGATGGAACAGGACAGCACCAGGTTTCATCATGCTAGTCAGGACAACTCACAATTTAAAGTTTGTGAGTTGTTTATTTCTCGAGTTTTCCATTTAATATTTTTGGACCAGGCTTGATCATGGGTAACTGAAACTAGAAAGTGAAAGCTTGGATAAGAGAAAAAGGACTACTGTATTTCTCCATTTTTTTCCCTGTTTAATATGGAGTAGTAATTATTAACGTGCCTAATAATTATATAGTTGTTCCTTTGCCTGGAAATTTTTGTGGCTACAGAAATATAGTTAAGACATCTAAGGTGACGTTTATATTTGTGTAGAATTTTGTTCTAACATGTAAGAATGTCAAACATTTTCCTCCTTAAAATTATTAGGGACTTATTTCAGTGAACATAATGTCCTCTACCCTCATCCATTTTGTTGCAATGATCTCACTTATATGTGAAATCCAAAAAAGTCAAACTCATAGAAGTAGAGAGTAGAATGGTGATTACCAGAGGTTAGGCTAGATGGAGAAAGGAAAAGCACTGATTAATGGGTGCAAAGTTACAGTTAGGTAGGAGGAATAATTTCTGTTTTATTGCCCAGCAAGGTGATTATAGTTCATAATAATGCATATTTCAAAATAGGTAAGAGTATTTTAAATGTTCTTACCAGAAACAAGTGATAAGAGCCTGGTGTGGTGGCTCATGCCTATAATCCCAGCACTTTGGGAGGCTGAAGTGGGTGAATCACTTGATGCCAGAGGTTCAAGACCAGCCTGGCCAATATGCCAAACCCCGTCTCTACTAAAAATACAACAATTAGCTGAGCATGGTGGTGCTCACCTGTAATCCCAGCTACTCAAGAGGCTGAGGCACAAGAATTACTTGAATCTTGGAGGCAGAGTTTGTAGTGAGCTGAGATCACACCACTGCACTCCAAACTGGGTGACAGGTTGTGTCTCAAGAAAAACGAAAAGAAACCTGTGTCTCAAAAGAAAAGAAAAAAAAGAAGTGATAAATATTTAAGGTAATTTTGTATAGGCTATTCTTTGCATTGCTATAAAGAGATACCTGAGATTGGGTAATTTATAAGAAAAAGAGGTTTAATTGCCTCACAGTTCTACAGGCTGTATAAGCATGGCACCAACATCTGCTTAGCTTCTCATGAGGCCCTCAGAGAGCTACTCATGGTGGAAGGCAAAGTGGAAGCAGGCATATCACATGACAGGAGCAGGAGCAAGAGAGAGAAGGAGCAGGTCCCAGACTCTTAGCCAAATCTCCTTGGTGCTAAACCATTCATGAGAAATCCACTGCCATGATCCAGTCACCTCCCATCAGGCCCCACCTCCAACATTGGAGATTACATTTCAACAGGAGACATGAGATTTGGAGGGGACATCCAAAATATATTAGATGGACATGCTAGTTACTGTAATTTGATCCTTCCATAATGTATACATGTAGTGAAATCAAAATAACACTTTGTACACAATACATACATATAATTATTATTTGTCAATTAAAAATAAAACTAAAAAAAAATTATAAGGGGCTCTTTTACTGTACCACATAGGTTAATTTTGTTTTTTCTATCTAACATTTCTAATTTAAGATATGTCCAGTTTTCTCTTTTTGGCCAGGATATAGAAATTACTTTAAACTCTACCTCTAATTGCCCATTTTTAACACACATGAGAAGGCTACCGCCCCACCCAGTCTCTAATCTTACTAATGTAATCTATCCAGTGTACAGAACATTTTACTGTTAAAGTTTTTTTTTTATTATTTTTTGAGATGGAATCTTGCTCTGTCACCCAGGCTAGAGTACAGTGGCGTGATCTCATCTCACTGCAGCCTCTGCCTTCTTGGTTCAGGTGATTCTCCTGCCTCAGCCTCCCGAGTAGCTGGGATTACAGGCACCTACCTCTACGCCTGGTTAATTGTTGTCTTTTTAGTAGAGACAGGGTTTTACCACATTGGCCAGGGTGGTCTCAAACTCTTGACCTTAGGTGATCTGCCCGCCTTAGCCCCCAAAAGTGCTGGGATTACAGGCGTGAGCCACTGCGCCTGGCCTAAAGTTTATACTTTGATTACAAGAATCACTTTAAAGTAACAATTAGCTACAGAATGTATAATCTTTAATAAAAGACCATATTCAAATCCACCAATAAAGAATACACTTAAATGTTGTCTGTCTGAATCAAAATCTTAACTATTGAAATATTAGCTATATACAACAAATAAGTATTGCTTAGATTCTGATTATACATCTCAGACATGAGCATGGAATGACTATTATGGCAAAAACCACAATTACTTTCACACCATCCTAGTATGTGGGAGTTCTAATTTTATCAACTGCATCAAGCTAGCAGTGTGGAAAATATAGTGTAAAACTTACTGAACTATGTTTTAAGTGACCAAATGTTTTTTTTAAAAAAAAAAAAACCAAACAAGTGTAGAGAAATGTAGAAATCTGATATTTTTACGTGACTTCTGGTTAGCATACTTAAAACTTGTCTGATATCGACTTTTCAGTCATTTATGATTGGGTCAAAGTGTGAAATTATTAAAATGCCACTGCAATTCAGAGTTGATGCCCTCCATTTTACATTTCTGTTTTTGTTAAAATTCTACTCTACATCTCTATTACTCTAAGTTTTACCATATTACAGAAAATGTCTGTTTTAAGCCTCAGAATAGTGTTTGTTGCCAAGTTATTCATACCATTTCAGTTGATATACCAGTAACCCACAAATCAGTAAATCTTGTAAGGGTTGCTCTCATTTAGCAATTCTGCTGACTTCATTTCAGTAAAAGGCAATCTGGGCAATCAAGCTGATGTGGCATGTTCTGAGATGTTTCAAATATAACCAAAATGAGAGAGATATGAGAGAAATGATATGTGATGTTTTAGAACTTTATTTTAGGGATTCTGGCATTTTTTTCTCATGCATGTGTGGACAGAAATTGTATGACTTAGTTTTAGTTCATATAGGGTTGTATTAGGGAATTTAATAGAAGAAGCTCTTTGCAAAATGTTAATCCAAATACTGTTTGTGAAACAGGCAAAGGAAAAACTTTTTTTTTTTTTTTGAGAAAACATCTCATTCTGTTGCACAGGCTGGAGTATAGTAATGTGATCTCAGCTCACTGCAACCTTTGCCTCCCGAGTTCAAGCAGTCCACCCACCTCAGCCTCCTGAGTAGCTGGGACTACAGGTGCATGCTACCACACCCCAGCTAATTTATGTATTTTATGTAGAGACAGAATTTCACCTAGGCTGATTTTGACCTCCTGGGCTCAAGTGATCCACCCCCATCAGCCTTCCAAAGTGCTAGAATTACAGGCATGAGCCACTGCACCCAGCTGGGAAAACTTCTGTACGAATTGTTATCACTCACATTAATAAGGTATACTTTGTGTGAGTACACGTGAGCTTAATATTTCTTTCTACTTTAAGTAACCATCTAAATATCTGAATAGGGGATTTGTTTTACATGTTTGATACAAAAGTACAGATTAATGGATACCTGCTTAATGACAGGCAGAAAAGAAACTCTTTAAAGTTTGCTTGCCAGGTTTTGTTGTTGTCCCTGCTGTAAGAATACCTGGTGCTCAGAAAGGGTTAAAATGTCTTTGTATCAACTGTTAAGGCTTGGCTTCCCCAGAACTAAGCCTGTTTATGGGGTCAAGCCCCCACACACAGTCACTGGAGTATTCTTTGACCTGGTTATTTCCTGCAACTGGTTACTTCCCAAGTGATACTTTTTTGTAACTGCAGATTACTTAAGAAGTTATTTGCCTAAGTTGTCAGTATATATTTATTGCATACTAGGTGAGCTGGGGTTTGGGGGAAAAAAGAAAGGAATTGGTGGTGGAGGGTCCCTATCTGCCAGACACTTGATGTTTTACTTAGAAAATAAGACATATACATGTTAAATTGAGATTAAAATTATAGGTCGGGCATCGTGGCTCATGCCTATAATCCCAGCACTTTGGGAGGCTGAGGCGGGCGGATCACCAGGTCAGGAGTTCGAGACCAGCCTGGCAAACATAGTGAAACCCTGTCTCTACTAAAAATACAAAAATTAGCTGGGCACGGTGGTGTGTGCCTGTAGTCCCAGCTACTCAGGAGGCTGAGGCAGGAGAATCGCTTGGACCCAGGAGGCGGAGGCTGTGGTGAGCTGAGACCGCGCTACTGCAATCCAGCCTGGGCAACAGAGCAAGACTCTGTTCCCCCCCGCAAAAAAAAAAAAAAAAAAAAAAAATTAAGGGCCAGGCACAGTGGCTCATGCCTGTAACCCCACCACTTTTGGAGGCCGAGGCGGGTGGATCATGAGGTCAGGAGCTTGAGGCCAGTCTGGCCAACATAGTGAAATCCTGTCTCTATGAAAAATAAAAAACATTAGCTGGGCATGGTGGTGCATACCTGTAATCCCAGCTACTTGGGAGGCTGAGGCAGGAGAATCGCTTGAACCCAGGAGGTAGAGGTTGTGGTGAGCTAAGACGGCACCACTGCACTCCCAGCCTGGGTAACAGAGCGAGACTCTGCCTCAGAAAAAAAATTATATTAAACTAAGTGATATAGGCTTCTGTAATCGGAATTTACTGGTTTGGAAAAATTAAGACAGACTTATTCAAATTGCATGCAGAAAATTCAATAAAAATTTTTCCATTTCCTAGTTAGTTTTCTGTTTGTTTTAGCTATCAAATTGAAATTGAAAGTCTATTTGGAAGGGATTATGCTAATTTTACTCACTTATGTTATGTAATCTCCACAACAACCCAATAAAATAGGTACTGTTATTCCATTTTAGAGATAAGGAGACACTGATAGAGGTTAAGCCCATAGTCTTCTAGCTACTGAGTAGCCTGTCTGGTTGGAACTTTGATCTGATCCATCCTCATAATCATATGGTTTGCTCTACTGGTTCCCCACATTGCTAGTCTTTTATTGCATCCTGCAGTCAATATTTACTCTTTTATTCTGGAACTGATTATCTTTTAATGTTAGCTTATTTTTCCATTAGTCTATATATCTGTTTTGGTACCAGTACCATGCTGTTTTGATTACTGTAGCCTTGTAATATAGTTTGAAGCCAGGTAGCATGGTGCCACCAGCTTTGTTCTTTCTGCTTAGGATTGTCTTGGCTATG
>CAUYLG010064383.1:0-11701 GCA_963573385.1 Cacajao melanocephalus | reverse complement strand
AGACTGCATTCTAGCCTGGGCAATAGAACAAGAATCCCGTTCTCTCTCCCTCTTTCTCTTTCTCTTTCTTTCTCTCTTACATTCTTTTTTTTCTTTCTTTCACTCTCACTTTCTTTCCTCTCTTTTTCTTTCTTTCAAAAATAAAAAAATAAAAAATAAAAAATAAAAATGTTCCCATCCTCATGAATTCAAGGAATCAATTTCATTAAAATGGCCATAATGGCCAAAATAATTTACAGATTCAGTACTACTCCTATCAAACTACCAACATCACTCTTCAAAATATTTTTTAAAAAAATATTCTAAACTTCATATAGAACCAAAAAAGAACCTGAAGACTAAAAATATCCTAAGTAAAAAGAATAAAGCTGGAGGCACCACACTACTTGATTTCAAACTATACTACAAGGCTACAGTAACCAAAACAGCATGATACTGGTTAAAAAAAAAGAGAAAGAAAAAGAGAAAAGAAAAGAAATGAAATGAACACCCAGACCAATAGAACAGAATAGAAATCTCAGAAATAAAGCTACATAACTACAACTGTCTGATCTTCGACAAGGCCAGCAAAAGCTGGCATTGAGAAAAGGACTCCCTGCTCAGTAAATGGGATAACTGGCTAGCCATATGCAAAAGAATGAAACTGGATCCATTCCTTATCTCATAACTTAAGATGGATTAAAGACTTAAATGTAAAACCTAAAACTGTAAAAAGATCAGCCTTGGCAAAGAATTTTTGGCTAAATCCCCAAAAGCAATTGCAACAAAAACAAAAATTGACAAGTGACACTTAAACTAAAGATCTGCACAGTAAAGAAACTATCAATAGAGTAAACAGACAATGTACAGAATGAGAGAAAATATTCATGAACTTTGCGTCCAACAAAGGTCTCATATCCAAAATCTATAAAGAACTTTCACAAATCAACAAGAATATGCAAATACTCCCATTAAAATTGGGCAAGAGACATGAACAGACATTTCTCAAAAGAAGACATGCAAACAGCCAACAAACATGAGAAAATGAGATCATCACCAATCATCTGAGAAGTGCAAATCAAAACCACAGTGAGACACCATCTCACACCAGTCAGAATGACTATTATTAAAAAGTGAAAAAACAGATGCTGGAGAGGTTGCTGAGAAAAGGAAACTCTTATACAATCTTCATGGGAATGTAAATTAGTTCAGCAACTGTGGAACGCAGTCTGGAGATTTCTCACAGAACTTAAAACACAGCTACTATTCAACCCAGCAATCCCATTATTTTGTGAATACCCAAATGAAAATAGATCATTATATCAAAAAGACTTATGCACTTGTATGTTTAACACCACATTCTTCACTATAGGAAAGTCACTGGATTAACCTAGATGCCCATCAACAGTGGATTTTAAAAAGAAAATGTGGCATGTATGACACAGCCATAAAATATAATGAAATCATATCCTTTGCAGCAACATGAGTGGAGTTGGAGGCCATAATCCTAAGCCAATTAGTGCAGGAACAGGAAACCAAATATCGCATATTCTCACTTATAAGTGGGAGCTAAACATTGAGCACACGTGGACAAAAATATGGGAAAAATAGACACTGCAGACTCCTACAGGGAGGAAGGGGAGGTATGAGTAGGGTGAAAAACTACCTAATAGGTACTATACTCACTACCTAGGTGCAATATACTTATGTAACACACTCGCACATGTATCCCCTTTATCTAAAATAAAAATTGAAATTGAAAAAAAGAAAATGAACAGCGTGAAACAAAACCATATGTTATTATTATTATTTTGTCAAAGAAACAAGGAAAAAGGGAGAAGAAGGAAGGAAGGGAGTCAGAAAGAGGAGAGTGAAGGTTTTTCAGAAAATAATTGAAAAAAATACTAATTCTTGATATGGGGGATGATTACAAGGGATTCACCAAAAAATTAGAATATCTTGGGAAAATTCCTTTAGAAAACCATTAAAATTTTATTACAACTACTTTTATTACAGGGATTAAAATACAGCTTCTTATGTGCCTATGGATCTGTAACATTCTCAAATATTTGCAGGTATTATTAGGAAGACAGAGTTTGAAAGCTTTATACTAATTATTTTAGGTTCAACTTTATTTGTCCCACATGACAAACCTAGCATGTCATTAAAAATGGAACTTTAAAATGGTGAGTAACAGTGGTTGAAAACTGACTGGTTATATTGCAAACTATTTACAAAAGAGAAAAGGATAAAAGAAACTCTTCAATCCCCAAACTATCAAAAAGGCAAATTTTCAAAGCTTTGAAGAAACAGTAGTATAAAGAAACGCACATACAAACAATTTAGAAATATTCTTACATACTTTCATGTAAATGTATTTAGTGTCTAATAAATTTCTAGAGACTCTAGTTTGACAAAAAAAATAAACAAGGAAGGGACTTTCCTGCCTTTTTCTTGGATTTGAGCAGAAGCAATGGCAGAGTTTCCTGCTGCTTACTTCACAGATTTCCTCCTCCTATATATAATTTTTGTACTCTAAATCTTTATACTGTGAAGCAACTTAAAGCAATTTGAGAAGGCAGATGAAAATTAAAAATCACAAAATGATAAATTATCTCCTAAAAGTGTTTAGAATATTTGTGCTAAGCACAAAACAATGCCTGGAAATTTAAGGACAATCTCAGCAAATTATACTGTGATAGACAGCCTCTGTGAATACCCCTCGTTGTATTCACAGCCTTGTGCAATTCTCTTCCCTTGAGTAACTTGCTTCTAACCAATAGAATATGGCAATGATGATGGGATGTCACTTATGTGATTATGTTTCTAAAGATTGTAACTTTCACCAGGCTAGCCATCTCTAATGTTTTCATGGCTTGCGTACTATGATGACCTGTCCTGTTGAAGAGGCGCAGGTGGCAGAAAACTGAGGGCAGCCTCCAGCAGCCAGGGAGGAATTAAGACCCTCAGGCCAACACCCTTACGGGAACTGAATACTGCCTGAAACCCCTCAGAGGAAAATAACATTGGAGCCTTCAGCTATGACTGCAGACACCAAGCCCATATCATTCTTTAAATTGATATTTAATGGTTGTACATTACAGTTGGGGTTACATGTGATATTCTGATACCTGAATACAATGTGTATTATCAAAGCAGGATAATTGGGATATTTATCACCTTAAATATGGATTTATAGTTAAATTTTACCAGAAATACAAAGAGAAACTGATACCCTTTCTTCTGAAACTATTCCAAATGATGGAAAAGGAAGAACTCCTCCCTAACTCAGTCTGTGAAGCCAGCATCATCCTGATGCCAAAACCTGACGGAGATCCAAAAACAACAAAAAGAAAACTTCAGGCCAATATTCCTGATGAAAATTGATGCAAAAATTCTCAGTAAAATGTTGGCAAACTGAATACAGCAGCACATCAAAAAGCTTGTCCACAACAATCAATTTGACTTCATCCATGGGATGCAAGACTGTTTCAACATATACAAGTCAATAAATGCAATTCATGACATAAATAGATCTAAAGACAAAACCACATGATTATCCCAATAGATGCAGAAAAGGCCTTTGATACAGTTCAACATCCCTTCATGTTAAAAATGCTCAATAAACTACACATTGAAGGAACTTACTTCAAAATAATAAGAGCCATTTATGACAAACCTAGAGCCAATATCATCCTGAATGGGCAAATGAAGCTGGAAGCATTCCCCTTGAAAAGCAGCACAAGACAGGGATGTCCTCTATATTAGGGTTCTCTAGAGGGACGGAACTAATAGGATAGATGTATATATAGAGAGGAGTTTATTAGGGGGTATTGATTCACACAATCACAAGGTATGGTCTCATAATAGGCTATAAACTTATCAATTTTTCTATAAGAACAGCGTTTTTCTGTTGATTGCAGGAAGCATGCTAATCTCCAAAATGTCCGCCACAAATGCTTCTGGTTAGGAAAACTTCTAAAGCCTAATAAGATACGTTTTTCAGTTAGAATGACAGCAGTTGGAAAAAAAAAAAAAAGGAGGCCAAAATAATAGTAGGGGTGAGAGACAGGGAGAGAATGTAGAGAAGGAAGAAATGAACGTGAAGACGAAGGAACACATTTCCCTGCTTCTCAAGTCCACCTAGGGGTAGCAGACCCTGTGACACCCTCTTTTCAGGAAGCTGTCACTTGCTGTGCCCTGTGTGATAAGGTTGAGTCACACTTGAAATACTTGCTCTTTGGAGCTCCTTTCCTTTTTGAGCTTCTAAATCTAGGACTGTGTTTGCTTTCACTAAAGAAATACCTTTCTCCATGTTCTCTATGTGGTAAAATCCTACTCATCCTTTGAAATACAGTTCAAATTTGGTAGTTACGCCACTCCCATTTATCTGTTCTAAAGCAAATGCATATATCCTTGCTACTCAGCACCTAGGAGCTTGTTAGAAATGCAGATATTCAGATATATTAATCAGAATCACATTTCACAAAATCGTCAGATGATTTGTATGTACATTAGAGTTTAAGAAGTATTAGTTCCTATTGCCAATCATTTTTTATTTTAAAAATTTATATACATAGAATATCTTTAATTTTATTGTGAGCAACTTTAGGTAAAATATCGTAATTTATATTTGAATCAACAGCTTTCAACATTGCAGTTGTTCAGTAAGTATTCTCTGAGTAAATTAAAATAATTTGAAAAGTACATGTAGCAAAAAAAAATAAGAAATGTAAATTTTAAATGTTGATAAATAACTATTACAAATAGTGTTATTAGCTATATTCACTATTCTGCTCTCTGCTTCTGAGTTTAATTTTTTTATATTCCATATATAAGTGAAAACATACGGTATTTGTCTTTCTGAGTTTGGCTTATTTCACTTAGCATAATGTCTCCAATTCTATCTATGTTGTTGCAAATAACAGAATTTCTTCTTCTTTTAAGGCTGAGTAGTATTCTGCTGTGGATATATGCCACATTTTCTTTATCCATGATTTCACTGATGGATAAAATTTTGGTTTTATAACTGTACATTTCAATATTGCTAAGGGAGTAAATCTCAAATGTTCTTATCACAAAAAAATGTCAAATATTTCAGATGATAGATAAGTTACTTAGCTTGATTTAATCATTTTGTTACACATTATATTAAAAAATCATAACATCACATTTTAGCCCATAAAACATATATAGTGATAATTTGTCAAGATATAATTTTTAAATTAAAAATATGCTACAAATAGATACCTAATGATTATATTTTATTACTTAAAAATTTCAAAGCAACTAGTAGTAACATCATTTTTCTTACATTGCTGGTGGAGAGATCAAAATGTCACACTGTACCCCAAAATACACAATTATTCTTTGTCAATTTTAAAAACAAAAAATAAAAATTTTTATTAATTTTAATATATTTATATAAGTTGGAGAATATTTTTGACTTCTCCAGAACAGAAATTGGGAAAATGAAAACTCTTTGCTAAAAGAACAATTTAGTCATAATTAAGATATTTATCTCAAAGTCTTTATATAGCCAGAAAGACATCACTAAGAGCATCATACTCTGGATATTTATCTACTATCTTGTTCTTTTAGGCCTGAAAAAGGACACTAAACTTAACTCTAAAAAATAAATTAATAACTTTTTGAGAAAAGAGCCCAGTTGTAAATTATAAGAAATCTGTTTACTTCTTTTTCATTGTATATTATAATTACATTGTCTCTAAAAATTAGTATTATTTCTCTTGGAGAGGGTGTATATAAATTTGTGTGTGTGTGTGTGTGTGTGTGTGTGTGTGTGTTTGGTTGAACAACTACACTGTAGATGCCTGGAATACTAAATGGGTTTGTCTGCATCTCCCATTAGAAGAGAGATTTTTAAATAAAACTGTTCTGAAGGGCTCAAGCCCTCGCTGTACTGTATGAGGAGACAAAGAGCAGCCAGATACCCTAGACTTTGACATTCTGTTTTTGAAATATTATTATGCATGTTTTATGGAATCCCAGCTCTGCTGTTAGTTTTAAAGGAATATCCCAGAATTAGAGAAATGCACTGCTCATGAAATAATGGACTGAAGGATGGGCATGGGATAAGACCAATTCCTCTTGGAAGGAGGCTTCTAAATGCTGAGTGAATAGCAGAATACTAGACCTAAAGAATATGAGACATGCAGCATGGGTCAGCAGTGAGAATGCGCATTGAGAAAATTTAATGCCCCTTAATCCAGGCACTGCCAACCCAGGTGCCTCCCAGGTGTGGCAGCAAACAGAAATGAGTCTAGCTGCCAGGTGGAAGAGTGTCTGCATATTCATTGTGAGTGGCAGAAAAATGAGAACGCACATTCTTGGTTTAAGTGGGTTGCTTAGTTTGCTCCGCTCCTATATTGAATGCCATAGACAGGGTTGCTGAAACAAAAGAAATAGATTTCTCACTGTTCTAGAGAATGGGAAGTCCAAGATTAAGGTGCTGGCATATTCAGTTCCTGGTGAGGGCCCACTTCCTGGCTTATAGGCAGCAGCCTTCTTGCTATGTCCTCACATGGCCTTTTCTGAGAGCATGCACATGGAGAGGAAGAAAGAGACAAATCTTTCTGTTATTTCTGTTCTTAAAAGTGCACTATTCCATCCTGATAGGTCTACACTCATGACTTCATCTTAACCTAATTACCTCCCAAAGGCTTCACAAATAACCATTTCAATGGGAGTTAGAGCTTCAAAGTGTGAATTTCAGGGAGAAGATAAGCATTCAGTCCATAACAGTAGGAATCTATTATTCAGCTCCAGCCTAATGTTGCCACCCACACACGAGTGCTCTCTGATAATTATTTTACAAAAAAAGTTGGAAATCTGGATTTTTCTGTAAATTATATCAAAATAACAACATATTTTTCAGATTAGCTATATCTCATAACTGCTGGTTTGTAAACATTTTGGACTATGCAAAATGTCTTGTGTCATTAGATGTCAACTTTAAGTTTTCTCCTCTTTTTGGTAATTCTCTTTGAAAAGCAAAGCAAAGATTTAAACAACGGAGTACAGGGGAAATATAGATGATTCGTTATCAACTGGTTTTCCACTATCTGCTGAGTAGCTACCATCTCATTAAATTGGTTGCCTCCAGGAGTTTCAAGGTCTGGGATCACTGTGGGATGGCAGTAAATAAAAAGACCTAATACTTGAAGAATTGACGTTAAAGAGGCTTCTCAAAGGGGTTATAGGTAAATGTCCTCTTTCCCACTCTATGTTAACTATGCAGGAGTGGAAGCTGGATGAGGTAGAGGACAGCATTAAATTTATGACCTATAAAGGCCTGATTGTCCCCTTCCAAATATGAATCCAAACTTCAAAAAGATCTTTCAGTACTCCAAGCAGATTTTATTTGCTTCCTCTTGTAACAAGTTACTTTTATTTTTCAGAAAAAATGTATGAAGTTTTAATGTCAGGATGGAGGAAAATTTCAAATTAGTGGTTATGAAAATCAGCAGAGATAATTAAGATACATGTATGAATCATGACTCTTATGGTTTTGAACCATATATATATGATGGTCTAAACTACGTACCAAAATATAAATTTGATATGAAAACAATAGTCAATTTTTTGTTCTACTCATTTTTATAATAAGTCAATACCACTTAAACATAGAGTTAAATGTAAGTTTTGAAAGATAAACTAACAGTTAATTTTTTAACTCAGTTGCCGCAATAGTACTGTGATTTGATTTAAATTTTCTTGAAAAATAACTATTGTGAAATTCTAAAGTGTGTTCATTATAGACGATGCATGTGGGCTTTACATATAATTGGAACCAACTTTGTACTCTGGGAAAATTGCAACAACTAATGTTAGATTTTAAGCAGGAATAGCATTTTCTAATGTTATGTACCCATGCAGGATGTGTGTGAGTGTATGTTTTGTCTTGCATTGGAATTTTAGTTCTCTTTAGGATTCTGATCCATGCCCTTATTCTCTGTGTTGGACATTTGTTCATATACAGAGGTGGAGCACTCTAGGGAAGTCATCTGCTTACATGGAAAAAATATATCCTCTGTATTGAGCCCGCAATCGAAAGAGTAAGTCCAGTAACTGTTGAAAATTCTTTTACATTTAATAATCATTAATAAAGAAATCGCCCAAATTTACTCATTAAAAATAGCATTATTTTATTCTTTCACTTACTCATGATTTAATGTTATTTGCTTTTTTTAAAGTTTGAAATTTACTAAAAACTAAAATGTCTCAAAGTATTAGAATTTGTAGTTTATATTATGTCTTATAATCACACATCAATTTTTGTGGCCCTTGAAAAAATGATGTAGGAAATATGTTACCTATTTCAAAAATATGCTTTTAAAAGTAGAAAATAACATTTTGTAAATAAAATTAATTCATACATCAAAAAGGTAAAGTCACTTTTGAACTTTGATTTCACAGATCTCATTATAATAAATATAAAAATAATTCCCAGAAATAAGTTAGTCAGGTTCAGTAATTTATTGAGTTCATCATTATAATGTAACTGATAGATTACATACATTATATAGATGATAATTTGTTGCGCGTGCGTAAACTTTGCCCTGATATCTAGCATTCCCCCAAAATGACCCCGCAATTTGAAAATGTTGTCTTTCATCATAGTTGTTAGATCTTCTGCTGAGCATGTTAACATCAATGAATGCTCTTAATGCTCCATTATTCTCTGTTTTTCTCCTTTTTAGCTTGTAAGAAACAAGTAAGCAGGTGCAGAAACACACTCAAAATTTCTAATAACCATTGGTACATAACTAATGATCCAAGTGATAAAGCTTGAATTTGCTGCTGGGTACATCCAAGCATTCTTTTTCATAGAAAATAAATGTGAACACTGTAGAATTCTGAGATGGAGTGAATAATAGAAAACTATTTTAAATGTCTGAATTATTACCTTATCAAAATAGTATTTAAATCTTTTTTTGCTAGTAACATAACACTGGGGATCAAATCATCTGAGATTTAGGGTGAAATGTAAATTTTGGTTGAAAATTTTACTTTTTGATTCAATTTTCGATTCAATCCTCTTTGTAAATTATATATTCAGCATGATTTAAATTTTATTTTTATATAAAAGTAGAGGATGTGTGTATATTGCTTGAATGAAAGATATGTATATAAATATAAGCAGAAATGATCAGAGACTATTATGCTACTTAAGTACGTTTAACTTTATACATTTCATTAACTGTATGTTAAATACTAGCGTATTTAACTTTATACAGGTTAAATTTCTGTGTTCTTCATTTTGTGTTAAATAAAGGTAATTTTGATGGGTTCTACAGTCCACAGTGAAAACTCAAATTTGTTCTTATGGACTATGAAGTTTGTTCTAAACCATCCAAATTTCAGAAAAATACCATTTTTTCTGAATAATAATCTAAATGTAGATGCTTACGCTTAGATTGAGTCTTGATTGCCCTCCATTAAGGATAATTGAGATTTTTTGTTGTTTCTTCATTTTATATGTCATATTGTACATGGTACATGTACTAATGGTTTTCAAAAGTCCATGTTTTTGGTATCTCATATAAGAAATTAATTGTCGGCTGGGACCAGTGGCTCACACCTGTAATCTTAGCACTTTGGAAGGCCGAGGCAGGCGGATCATGAGTTCAAGAAATGGAGACCACTCCTGGCCAACATGGTGAAACCCCGTCTCTACTAAAAATACAAAAATTAGCCTGGCATGGTGGTGCATGTCTGTAGTCCCAGCTACTTGGGAGGCTGAGGCAGGAGAGTCGCTTGAACCCAGGAGGTGGAGATTTCAGTGAGCTGAGATCACACCACTGTGCTTCAGCCTGGAGTCCATGGCGGAAAGAAAGAAAGAGAGAGAGAGAGAGAGAGAGAGAGAAGGAAGAAAGGAAGGAAGGAAGGAGGGAAGGAGAGAGGGAGGGAAGGAAGGAAGGAAGGAAGGAAGGAAGGAGAAAGAAAGAAGAGACAGGAGGAAGGGAGGAAGGGAGGAAAGGAGGGAGGGAGGAAGGAAGGGAAGGAAGGAAGGAAGGAGGGAAGGAGGGATGGAGGGAAGGAAGGAAGGAAGAAAATTCTAAAGATATTTCTTCTATGTTCTCTTAAAGAGTATATATTTTTAACTTTCACATTTTAATTATGGTATAAGGTGGAAATCCTTTTTTTAAATGGATAACCAATTGTTCTAGCATCATTTATTGAAAAGACCATCATTTTTCTAATTGCAGGAGTGCCTTTGTCGTAAATCAAGTACCCACCCTGGCACAAATATCTACCTAGCTGTCTTAATTGTTGCTTTAGTATATGTGTTGAAATATGACTAAGTTCTGCTTTTTAAAAATTTTCAGTTTGAAGTTTGTATTGCCTAATGTAGGTCCTTTGTATTTCTACATGGTTTTAGAGAGGGTTTCTCCATTTCCACAAAAAGAAAGCATACGGAGATTTGGATTGTTCTTTCATTGAAGCTGTGGATCAATTTGGAAGCACAAGATTGAGTTTTCCAATCCATGAACAGGAAAATATCTTTATTTATTATGTTTTTGGAAAAAGTAATCTCAGTATCGGTCTATTGCATTCCTCTCAAAAAGATCTAACATTTGATTTTTGGTGATGTTATAATTCTTTAAAATTCTAGCTGGTTGTTGACCAGGCATTCAGCAACCTTTCTACATTCACTTTTTATTTTTTTGTATTTTTTGTTTCTTATATGCAAAGAAACAAATGCATACTTTGTTTCTTCTGTTCTTCTTACTATTATTATTTCAATAGGGTTTTGTGGAACAGTTGGTGTTTAGTTACATGACTAAGTTCTTTAGTGGCAATTTCTGAGATTTTGGTGCCCCTGTTGTCCAAGCAGTATACACTGTACCTAGTGTGTATTCTTTTATCCCTCAACCCCCTACCAAACTTTCGTCAGCATCCCCAAAGTCCATTGTATCATTCTTATGCCTTTGCATACTCATAGCTTAGCTCCCACTTAGGAGTGAGAACATATGATGTTTCGTTTCCCATTCCTGAGTTACTTCACTTAGAATAATGGTCTCTAATTTCATTCAGGTTGCTGCATGAATTCACTTTTTAATACTAGAATTTTTATGTATGTATGAATGTATGTATGTATTTATTTTTTTGAGACAGAGTTTTGCTCTTGTTTCCCAGGCTGGAGTGCAGTGGTGTGATCTCCGCTTACTGTGGCCTCCACCTCCTGGGTTCAAGCGATTCTCCTGACTCAACCCCCGAGTAGCTGGTATTACAGGTGTGCACCACCACGCCCAGCTAATTTTTTGATTTTTAGTAGAGACAGGGTTTCGCCATGTTGGCCAGGCTGGTCTCCAACTCCTGGCCTCAGGTGACATGCCTGCCTTGGCCTCTCAAAGTGCTGGGATTACAGGTGTGAGCCATGGTGCCTGGCCAATGCTAGTATTTTTATAGAGTCTTTCAAATGTTTTTGACATATTATTAAAAATAATGTTCCTTCCTTTCAGTATTTGTAGGTTTACTTATTTTCTTTTTATTGCATTGGATAGGCCCTTTGGTAAAAATTGAAAAGAAATGATGAGAGTAGATATCATTGTCCTTTTTTTCAACTTTAAAGAGAAAGCATTACATATTTCACCTTTTAGAAGGGAGTTAGGGAGAGATAGCATGGGGAGAAATACCAGATATAGGTGATGGGGAGGAAGGCAGCAAATCACACTGCCATGTGTGTACCTATGCA